>JZKD02S1486459.1:0-10745 GCA_000966675.3 Picea glauca | reverse complement strand
GACCTAGTCCATGTTTTATGTTGGCCTACCTCACCTGCTTCTATATAAAGGGAGGGGAGAGCCTTTGTCATTACTCATTATTGATGTACACATTATTCTATCTTTGTAATTGTCTTAGAGAAGTTTTGTAGGGAGAAATACCTAGGGTTTCGGATGTAAACCATAGAGGAGACATCAAGATGAATGTGTTGGGTGTTATCGCTCGGATTCTCCCTAGAGGAAAAAAGTCCCAACCTCTCCAAGGGGAAAACCTAAGGACACGGGCAAGAAGGACGCTCATTGTCACCTCAACGGTGTTGCCTCTAAACTTCTAACCTAGGGTCACTAACCTAGGGGGAATCCCATAATGTCACGTTGAGTCCTATCGTAGTAAGTAAGAAAGGGTGAGGACAAGGACCAACATTGACTCGGCCTTAACTTCTCTAAAGGTCTGATAATTGATTCACTGAAACAAGAGAAGACAATACCAGATGACGTTCATTCACAGTCTACCATTCATCAACAACCAATATGCCAAACAATGAAGTGTGTCGTATGCATCAAACTTTCATGCATTAAGTGTCATTCTTCCATGGTCATTCAAGTGCTTGTGAAACAAATATGTTCTAGGAAAGACCCAAAAATAAAGAAAAAGGCTTACACTCAAAGGTGTGCCATATGCTACAACCCTCAGATATACCTGTAGGTTCATACACCCACGGTAAGAGAGAGTAATAATCCTGAATGTTGTTTCCAGTGCACTGTAACAGTCAGATAGCCAAATGGATGGTTTCAGGATACCTATTGGGACTTCCGATATACTCAAGGTACGTGGAAGTGAAACTCCAGGTTCAGGTGTTGTCTAGTGCAATACTACTCGAGTGGGTACCAGCAGCGGTTACACGAACTTCCAACAGGGCGAGATATAATCTCTAGGCATCCCTCTGAACTTGCATGTATCCCTACGTGTATTGATCCCAAACAACGGTTTTAAATGCTCAACGACAACTCCCTGTCGTTATTTATAGACACAAGGTGCACGTCTTCTAGCCTAGATCACTAAGGGTCTTGCCCAAAATTGCAATTTCAAATGTGACTTAAAATTTCAATATGATGTGCTCTTTAATTAGATTAAACATCGGGTATGTGTTATATTATTTGCATGTGTGTGGAGGGTTGTGTCAGACTTGACGACCGTGTCTAACAATCCCACATTGTTTTCTAAATTAATCCCCAATTAAGGGATTAGGGTTTTGGTAGCTGTAGAAGACCTAAAATATTGTATATATTGTATTGTGAATGGTGAAATTAATACAATGAAGACTTGAGAGGTGCGGCACCAAGGAAGGTTGGTTTTCTCCCGGTTAAGGGTTTCCAACGTAAATCACTATGTACTACATGTATGAGCCATTGATTAATTTATGTTTTGCTTAAGAATCGATATGCATTGCTTTACTTCACAGGTTTAAAACTTACATGCGGTATCATAGCACATTTTTGGATTCAAGGGGATGCCTTTGTTGTTGATGGTTTGGCTTGGTCTTGATAGATCAATTTTATCTTGGGTTTTTGATAAACCTGGGTTCAATGGGAGCTTGTCAGTGGTGATTCGTGTGTTGAAAAAAAATGACGCATAGTTCTAGAATTGAGATTGAGAAGTTCAAAGGTCAAAACTTTGAGCTATGGAAGCTCAAGATGGAGGACCTTCTTGTAGACAAAGAACAATGGATCGTTGTGGATCCTGGTACACAACCTACTGGTACACAAACTACTAGTACTCAATCTACTGGTATGTCGAAAGAAGATTTGGAGAAGCTAAATAGAAGAGCAAGGACTATGATTCAACTCTGTCGAGAAGATTTGGTGTTACTGAATGTGTCGGGAAAATCTACGGCCAAGGAACTATGCGAAAAGTTGGGGAATTTGTATCAGACAAAGCCCCTGGTAAACAAGTTGTTTCTTCGAAAGAAGATGGATCATCTTAGGATGGAAGATGGAGATTTTGTGACAGAGCATCTAAATGCTCTGTCACAAAATTTAAAGAGTTTAAGGCTCTAGTAGAAAATTAGACAGAGAAGAAAATAAAGGTGTTGAGGACAGATAATGGTGGAGAATTATGTGGGAATGAATTCGAAGAGTTCTGTAAGAAGTGTGGTATAGCAAGACAAAAGACTACTCCATACACCTCAACAAAATGGGGTTGCAGAAAAGATGAACAAAACATTGATGGAAAAAGCAAGGAGCATGCTCAGTGATGTCGGGTTAGGACAAGAATTCTCGGCAGAGGCAGTGGGTACTGCATGTTACCTAGTAAATAGATCACCCTCATCAACGTTGGTGGACAAAACTCCACATGAGGTATGCACTGGTAAGAAACCCTCTCTTGAACATCTTAGAGTGTTTGGTTGTGATGCTTTTGTACATGTTCCAAAAGAAAATAGGAGTAAGTTGGATAATAAAGTTGAAAAGTGTATCTTTATTGGTTATAAAGATGGTATGAAAGGTTATAAGCTTTGGAACCTAGAAACTAAGAAGACTATTTACAGTTGGGATATTTTCTTTAGAGAGATTAAAGATGTTCCCAAACAAGAATTCCTACCAAGGGAAGAAGAACCTAAAAAAATAGAGTCTGAGTTGGATGATCCAAAATCTGACTCAACAAAAGAAGATGAAGTAGAAGACGAAGAACCTCATACCCCTGTATTGAGGAGATTAGTGAGGGAAAGAAGGCAACCAAAGAGATATAGTCCACCTGATTTGCGTGCTAATTTTGCTTTATCTATTACTGATGATGATCCTAGAACTATCAGGGAAGCAGTGAATTTAGAGGATAGTAAACTCTGGAAGAAAGCCATGGTTGAAGAGATGGACACCTTGGATAAGAATGAGGCTTGCAATCTAGTTGAGTTGCCAACTGGAAGAAAGACCATTGGCAGCAAATGGGTATTTAAGAAGAAGTTGAATGCATTAGGCAAAGTGGAGAAATACAAAGCTCGGTTAGTAGCAAAAGGTTATTCCTAGATAGAGGGAATTGACTTTGGTGAAAAAAATTCTCCTATTGCCAAGTTAACTACTATTAGATTTATTTTATCTGTTGTTGTTGCTTTTGATTTTGAAGTAGAACAGATGGATGTGAAGACAGCATTCCTACATGGGGATATGGAAGAAGAAATCTACATGAAGCAACCAGAAGACTTTGCAGTGAAGAGAAAGAAAGAGTTGGTCTATAAGCTAAAGAAATCATTATATGGTCTAAAGCAATCACCTAGGATGTGGTACCAAAAGTTTGACACATACATCCTTGGACTGGGACTTGTGAGGCGCAGGGCCAATCAATGTGTATATTCCAAGCAGGTTGGTAATCACTTCATTTATGTAGTGTTGTATGTCAATGACATGTTGTTGGTAGAAAATAACATGGATGTTATCAAGGAGGTGAAATCGCAACTATCCTCCAAATTTGACATGAAGGATCTCGATGTTGCTAACTTCATTCTGGGAATGGAGATTAAAAGAGATCGTGCAAATAGGAAAGTCTGGTTGAATCAGAGAAAATACGTCGAGACAATATTCCAGAGTTTTAATATGCAGGGGTGTAAACTAGTCAAGGGTCCTATTCTTGTAGGTGTAAAGTTATCTGCAGAGCAGTGTCCCAAGACACAAGAAGAGGAAGAGGACATGTCCCATGTTCCATAAGCTAGTGTGGTTGGCAGTTTGATGTGTTATCCTGAATTCCTAGGGATAACTAAGGAGATGATGTCTCGAGGCCCTCAAGTTGCGGACATGGAGTACCGAGAGACAACTTGACCAACAGTGTCCACTTGAACAGATAGAGGCCCGTTTCACCACCACAGATCTCAGGTTCATCATGAGCATATCCACCACATCAGCTTCCTTCCGCAGGACATTGAGTCTTCCTCCATGAGGTACAAGCTAGGTATTATGGTGAGTATCATTTCAATATTAGAGGCATTTGAGTTTGTTGCATTTTAAACTTCTTTTGATTATGTAACGTCTGCTTGGAAATTATGTTCTTTTCCTTGTTTCACCTTGGTGGTTGACATTGCGCCCTAGTAAGTGGTCACCCTTAGGAATAGGTTTTCTATTGAGGGTCCTCTTGACAAGTCATCGTGCCATTCTCGACCATACTTGTCACTTTCCACACTTCATCCCCTCATCTCCTTACCTTTTGGGATTTTCGGGTATACTAACCCAAGAAGGGATTGTCCCTCATTTCATGGGAAGAAGGGGTTGAAGGACCAGAGGGGAGATAGTTGCCAAAAGATAAAAGCATAATCATGAACCTTCCAAATGCTCGCCCAAAGAGGTCTTGAGAACAATGAAATGTTTCTCCTAAAAAATCAAAGACCTGCAAAAACAAGCACATAATATAAATGTCCCACTTGTTGAGGGATTTACACAAGGTGCGTTACAAGTTAGACTATACCCCCATGGAACCATGTCTACTTCTCCCTTCAAGCGACACTTAGGTACTACCCCCCAAGCTAATCGATTAACCCTAGGGAGTACCAAGTGTTTGGACCTTAATTAATTAATGGCAATAAAAGGGCTTAGAAAAAGGATGCATTGAAAACGAAGGTGCAACACACCCTCTACAAAGGCACCCATAAATGAGACATTACGATCCCTTGTATGTCATTAACCCCATGCCCAGAGGTTTTTCCCCCATCCACATCACCTTCTCCACATAACCTAGAGAGGGATCCACTTGGGAAACAATCTGAAACTTGAGGTACGATTCACCCAATAGGTCACCTTGTCAACCCTCTCATACCTAAACTTGGCAAATTGCATAGGGTCTTTATGCACTTGTTTAGTTTGATGAGGTAATTTTTGATGCACATGCTTAGATGGCTCTTTTATTGACTTGATTTACTTATCATGATACATTTGACTTGAGATCCTTGCAGGGCGTATTCATTGTCTTTGCAGGACCTTGCTTGGTGGACAAGTTTGGAAGAATAAGCCTAGCTTGGGCTTCCTTGGGGCATGAAGCCCACAGGATGGATATCGTGGCCCACACACCGGATGATGTTAGTAGCCTTTGGAGGCCTGAGAGACGCCTTGGAGGATCTATCCTAGCCCATTGTCAGCCCAAAGTTTTTCTCTTGAGGCAAAAACCTCACACTTGAGCTTGACGTCACCCTATGGCTAGGGTTTCAGTGGTGGAGTTATTGATGGACACTTGGCATGTTTTGATGGGAGTAGGCATGGCTTGAAGGAGGAAACCCTGTCGCATGAGAGGGAGGCCCTAAAAGGCCCAACAACTTCCATCCTCAACTCCAAAGACTTGCAAAAAGTGCCAAAACGTCACCCTAGAAGAGGGATGACATCACATTAAGGTTTTCCTATGTGCATTCTGTAAAGTTAAATTTGAATTTGATAATGTAAAGGGGAAAAGTAAGGGTTGTTGACCCCTTACTTTGTGGTTACCCTAAAATTAAGTGGACAAACACTTTTAGGAGGATTTGTATAAATAAAGATCAAACTCTTGTCATTTTATCATAGCTCTCCCATTGTGAGAAGACTATTGTGGCTGAAATTTTCACCCTACTTGGGCAATTTGGATATCTCTCTCTTATGCAAATGATTTTTGGTGATCTCTCTTGGTGAATTATTGGGCTAAGGTGGTGTGCACCTCTTGGAGACTTCTTCTATTGCTTATGGATGGACATTACTTGGTAAACTAGGGTTTGGTCTTTGCTGTTGTGGAATTGGTAAGGAAATTTCTGCATGTGTTGGTGCTTTCTACTAGTTTCATTGATATTATTGTCTTAAACCCTTGGAGGATAAGAGGATACACTCTCCACCAAGGTTCATGNATAACATGGATGTTATCAAGGAGGTGAAATCGCAACTATCCTCCAAATTTGACATGAAGGATCTCGATGTTGCTAACTTCATTCTGGGAATGGAGATTAAAAGAGATCGTGCAAATAGGAAAGTCTGGTTGAATCAGAGAAAATACGTCGAGACAATATTCCAGAGTTTTAATATGCAGGGGTGTAAACTAGTCAAGGGTCCTATTCTTGTAGGTGTAAAGTTATCTGCAGAGCAGTGTCCCAAGACACAAGAAGAGGAAGAGGACATGTCCCATGTTCCATAAGCTAGTGTGGTTGGCAGTTTGATGTGTTATCCTGAATTCCTAGGGATAACTAAGGAGATGATGTCTCGAGGCCCTCAAGTTGCGGACATGGAGTACCGAGAGACAACTTGACCAACAGTGTCCACTTGAACAGATAGAGGCCCGTTTCACCACCACAGATCTCAGGTTCATCATGAGCATATCCACCACATCAGCTTCCTTCCGCAGGACATTGAGTCTTCCTCCATGAGGTACAAGCTAGGTATTATGGTGAGTATCATTTCAATATTAGAGGCATTTGAGTTTGTTGCATTTTAAACTTCTTTTGATTATGTAACGTCTGCTTGGAAATTATGTTCTTTTCCTTGTTTCACCTTGGTGGTTGACATTGCGCCCTAGTAAGTGGTCACCCTTAGGAATAGGTTTTCTATTGAGGGTCCTCTTGACAAGTCATCGTGCCATTCTCGACCATACTTGTCACTTTCCACACTTCATCCCCTCATCTCCTTACCTTTTGGGATTTTCGGGTATACTAACCCAAGAAGGGATTGTCCCTCATTTCATGGGAAGAAGGGGTTGAAGGACCAGAGGGGAGATAGTTGCCAAAAGATAAAAGCATAATCATGAACCTTCCAAATGCTCGCCCAAAGAGGTCTTGAGAACAATGAAATGTTTCTCCTAAAAAATCAAAGACCTGCAAAAACAAGCACATAATATAAATGTCCCACTTGTTGAGGGATTTACACAAGGTGCGTTACAAGTTAGACTATACCCCCATGGAACCATGTCTACTTCTCCCTTCAAGCGACACTTAGGTACTACCCCCCAAGCTAATCGATTAACCCTAGGGAGTACCAAGTGTTTGGACCTTAATTAATTAATGGCAATAAAAGGGCTTAGAAAAAGGATGCATTGAAAACGAAGGTGCAACACACCCTCTACAAAGGCACCCATAAATGAGACATTACGATCCCTTGTATGTCATTAACCCCATGCCCAGAGGTTTTTCCCCCATCCACATCACCTTCTCCACATAACCTAGAGAGGGATCCACTTGGGAAACAATCTGAAACTTGAGGTACGATTCACCCAATAGGTCACCTTGTCAACCCTCTCATACCTAAACTTGGCAAATTGCATAGGGTCTTTATGCACTTGTTTAGTTTGATGAGGTAGTTTTTGATGCACATGCTTAGATGGCTCTTTTATTGACTTGATTTACTTATCATGATACATTTGACTTGAGATCCTTGGAGGGCGTATTCATTGTCTTTGCAGGACCTTGCTTGGTGGACAAGTTTGGAAGAATAAACCTAGCTTGGGCTTCCTTGGGGCATGAAGCCCACATGATGGATATCGTGGCCCACACACCGGATGATGTTAGTAGCCTTTGGAGGCCTGAGAGACGCCTTGGAGGATCTATCCTAGCCCATTGTCAGCCCAACGTTTTTCTCTTGAGGCCAAAACGTCACACTTGAGCTTGACGTCACCCTATGGCTAGGGTTTCAGTGGTGGAGTTATTGATGGACACTTGGCATGTTTTGATGGGAGTAGGCATGGCTTGAAGGAGGAAACCCTATCGCATGAGAGGGAGGCCCTAGAAGGCCCAACGACTTCCATCCTCAACTCCAAAGACTTGCAAAAAGTGCCAAAACGTCACCCTAGAAGAGGGATGACATCACATTAAGGTTTTCTTATGTGCATTCTGTAAAGTTAAATTTGAATTTGATAATGTAAAGGGGAAAAGTAAGGGTTGTTGACCCCTTACTTTGTGGTTACCCTAAAATTAAGTGGACAAACACTTTTAGGAGGATTTGTATAAATAAAGATCAAACTCTTGTCATTTTATCATAGCTCTCCCATTGTGAGAAGACTATTGTGGCTGAAATTTTTACCCTACTTGGGCAATTTGGATATCTCTCTCTTATGCAAATGATTTTTGGTGATCTCTCTTGGTGAATTATTGGGCTAAGGTGGTGCGCACCTCTTGGAGACTTCTTCTATTGCTTATGGATGGACATTACTTGGTAAACTAGGGTTTGGTCTTTGCTATTGTGGAATTGGTAAGGAAATTTCTGCATGTGTTGGTGCTTTCTACTAGTTTCATTGATATTATTGTCTTAAACCCTTGGAGGATAAGAGGATACACTCTCCACCAAGGTTCATGTTATTTGCAATTTGATAAGTCAATTTTTGCAAGGTTGCTAAGAGGAGTACAAGGTTGTACACTCTCCTAGATTTACCTTAGTTTGATTTGCATGCCCTAGGGAGGTGTACACACTCCTAGATTTACCTTAGTTTGATTTGCATGCCCTAGGGAGTAAGAGAATTTACACCCCTACAGATTTTGTTGATCTAACTCATGCTTTTCAAGACTCCATTCTCCCAAATTTTAAAGGCACTAATCTGAAGTTTGCATTGGAGAAATAAATTGTTTGCATTGGTAAACGTGATTTAGTGAGATATTCATATTGTTCAAGTTGGGATCTATTCTTGACGCTTTGAGGTTGCTAAGGCCTCTAGGGCGTCTAGGTTTGCTAAGTTTTCTTGAAGCTATAACTAAACAAAATCTACATCCATTAGGGTTGCAGCAAATTACTCTCTTTTTGATTTATAACTCACATTTCAACCATCAAAATTTGCTAGCAAACTGCCATAATAATCTACTAGTCTCAACGCACTTTTTGGGTGGTTTACTTGTACCTTTTGTGGGTTGAAATTTTCTGCTGTAACAATAGTTTGTTATAGCCATAAGGCTGATAAAATATCTCTGCAATACTTGTTTATAACAGCCTTAATTTATTGCTAAAGTCGTATGCCTTCATACTTGAGTTGCACTAGTGATTGCTAGCTTATCTCTTGCATCATTTACTTGACTTTTAACATCTTGTTAGAAGCTTTAATAATCATTTACTTGCTGATATATATTCTTGTTGACTGCTGCAAATAGGGACAGCAAGCTTAACTTGTTTGTCCACTTAACTTTAAGCTTGCATACTCGTCTTTTCTTGTGTCTCGGGCAGGTGAAATCATCTTCTGCAAGTACTCAATCTTCTTGGCAACTATTAACCACTTTTGAGACTCATTTCCAGGCTATCTTTCACTTAGTATCTTGACCTATAGGGGTATCACTTCCATCATCTCACTTTTTGTTTCATCTCCCCCTAGGGTCACCCGAGACTCCCCCCTTGTGTTGGATTCTTCCTTCACTAAAGCGAGGGGAGGGTTTATCTAATAAGGTGATAGTGGGATAATTCACCCACCGTTATCGCCATCTTGTGGATTGGGTCGGGCTTTTCCCAACCTACAATTCGTGCGATAACGTGATGTATGCAATGGTTTGTACTAGGCCGGATATTTCACATGCAGTGGGAGTTTTGAGCAAGTATGTGTCAAAACCAGGGAAGGAGCATTGGACAACAGTAAGGAGGGCTTTCAAGTATTTGCATGACACTACTAGTTATGGATTGTGCTACCAAGGAAGACCGGGATTGGATAGAGTGTTGGACATGTTAATATTATGGTAGCTGCGAGAGGCATTTACCTCCACATGTGAACCTGATGAGAATAGAAGACTCCGGGAAGCAAGAGAAACCCTAATAAGTTGGCTAATAACCCTAGAAGCCTTGTCGGCTCAAGAAGATAATTTATGTTAGGTTATTAGCCTCCAAGAGAAGAAGTCGGCCAGAAATAATAATAATATACTGAACAGACACTTATCCAGAAGGAGAAGTCAGCCCCAGCATAACTGGCAAAATCACTATAAATACAGGGTGCCAGTTCTCATTTAACAGTATCTCAGAATTGTAGTTTCCCAGTTGGTGCGCACTGCAGTTCCAGTTGGTGCGCACATGTGGAGGAGGGTTGCAGGTGCAGCTACAGCAGCAGCAAGTTTTCAGTATTGGATTGAATATCTCTTGGCTAGGGTTTGGACTATCTGATCAGCCTTTTTGTGATGCGCTATCCTTGGGGAAAGGTGCGCTACCCTTTGTTTGGCTATCTAGACTAGGGTTTGCTTCCGGAGTATTTCTCAGTCAAGGTTAAGGTGCTCAGAGGGAGGCTTCAACCTATGGTTGGGTGACGAGGGTATCGTCAATGGTAAAACGAGCACACCATCTTCTATATTCTAACAGGTTATGGGCCCACACCCCTTCAATCAACCTAAAACGCTGGAAGGAAACATAGCCGCTAGATATTGAGCTCGTTGAGGAACTACCGCTAGGGTTACTAGCAGGAGCAGTTTCCAAAAGCACTGCAGCTAGGGTTACTAGCAGAAGCAGTTGCAGAAACCCTAAACCTCTTGTCGAGGCACCTTAAGTGACAAGATTGACCTAATCTCCAGATAGATCAGTGCGCCCATCTCCTGGTACTCTCAGAAGGCCAAGACGTGAAGTTTGGATTTTTGGTCAAATCTAGGGTTTGACCAGTCAAGCAGCCATGACGAACTCTATGAAGTCTGAGAATAAGTTAGATGGAGCCTCTAACTTCAAAGCGTGGAAGACAAGGATTGATCTCATCCTTGCTAAGAATAAAGTACTGGATATTGTGAAAGGAAAGATCGTGAAGCCAGAGTTTGAAGGAGAAGAGAAGGAACCACAGAACGTTGCAGCTATGGAGAAGTTCAAAGATGTTGACATCAATGCCATGAGTATCATAGTGG
>JZKD02S1486448.1:0-10745 GCA_000966675.3 Picea glauca | reverse complement strand
TTGATCACCAAATCTCATGTATAAGAATATTTCCCAATTCATTAGAAATTGAGTTAGTATTTTGGCTAGAATTCACAAACATAGTCCTATGCATGAGAAAGAAGAGGTCAATTATTATTATTCAACTTCAATCATCCATTAATGACCTCATATAGGTACACAAATTATGAGACTTTAAGAATTCAAATCAGATTGCACTAGGAACCCACTAAAAAGTAACCTTTTTTTTCGGAGAAACAAACATTTGGAAGAATGATATATGGAGTTGGAACTTGGTGGAATAAGGGTCCAAAAATATTTATTTGGTGGGAAAATTGAACTAACATCTAAATCATTCAACATATCCTAATAGTCATTTTCCAAGGGAAAGGGAAAATTCACGCAAATAATTCATAGATTTTGATTTTGGACTACTCTTTGGGATATTGCTACCTCCAATGGATTTTGAACTAAAATTCTCTCTCTCTCTCAAATATATAGAAATGACATTGGTAATGCTCTATCATACACAAATATAGCAATGTCATTGGCAATGCTCTGTCATACACATATAGCCATGACATTGGTAATGGTATATCATAGACATATATAGTAATGGAATTGGAATGTTATGTCATACATAAATATAGGCTATAAAAATTGCATTGATAGAGCATAAACATTCATACAAATGTTTTTTAAAAAGAAAAAGACACACGAGACAATGTCTTTGGCATCAATATCATGCCCATTCTCAAAGTATTGTCATTGGAATTACATGTGAAACCCATCAAGGGAGACAACGAATAAAAATATTTTTAAATATCTTTGTTTCTGGACTTGAAATGGACTTGACAAATATTATATTCTTAGAATGGAAAAGTAGGAAATCAATCTTAGACTTTAGGTTTTCAATAGGGTTACTCAAAATGGCTTTGTACAAAATGCATGTAGATATATATTCCATAATTAATTTAATTAGATTTTGTTTGTACACATGCTTCTGTAATATATATCTAATTAATTTAATTATAAAAGAATGCATGTACACATCATAGTGGCAAAGAGGTGAAATCAAAATAAGAACATCATATATACCAATCAAAATTAACATAAAAGAGCATCAAATGCACTAATTACATGTTATTGTATTTCAATCATTCAACTTATTTCTACTACACTATTTCCTCCTAGGTTTTTATTTGTTTCATCATGTCCATATTTATGATGTTGTTGTCTTCTTCTTGATTATCTTCTTCTCTATATGGACATTTTTGTTGACAATGAAAAACATGTCGATGTGCATGTGGTCGAGTAGGAACCACATCTAAAATAAAATCAAACCATTATAAGTTTCCTCATTCATATTATATGAACACAAAAACATAATTTATTATTAATAAAATGTACAATTTAGTGTAGTTCATTATATATACATATAATCATTGTGACTAGTACTTGGTGTAGTACACATGGTGTTAGGGGCAACCTTTGGTTGATCACCATCGACAACCTTGGTATCAGACACATCATGCATAAAAATTCCTTCATTTACTTGCAATAACATTTATAATTATTTTATAATCCATAAACCCCAAACTCATTTATAATCAACCATTAAAAATATATTTAACATATTAACCGCCATGTTCACAGTAGGAGTAGTTTGTTCCCCACCTTTCTTCAATTCCACCAAGGATTTATATCCCCCTTTAAAGTAATTTTTTGTATTTTCTTGGGTGGGTGTATTGTCAAAGTTAGTTGACTATATATCATAACATAACATAATTAATTTTGACTTATATTTAAATAATATTTGAAGAACAATTCAATGATAAAATATTTTAAATTATGGTACTTACATATCTCTCTTTTACTTTAACATAGCCTCTAGGCCAAGGTTGTTTTTCCCAACATTTTCCAATATAGCCTTTGTGGCCTAAGTTCAAAGTGTATTTAAGCCTATCAAAAGTTTGAAGCACATGTTAATGTTATTTAGTCGGCCATGTTAAATGCAATAATATTTATTCAATATATACTACATTATAATTACTTTTCTAGCTCTCCAATTATTAGCGTCAATTCCTCTTTTTTCATACTCTTCTCTTTAGAGTCCCCCACTAGTGCATCCCACGCGCTTTTGGGAAATAGTGAAGGAAGGATGCTCATAAAGAGGGTAACGTATCATATTTGTGTGGTAGGTGACCCACATTGTCTACAATTACATCCTATCCATAGAAGAAATCACCTTTTGGTTGAATACTTGATCAAAAAGGTTCACCACGTGATGAATCAACTCTTTTTTTCAAATAGGTGTTTGGTTTTTATAGCTAGTTCTAATTGTGGGTGCGAAAAGACTAGATGCCTTCTCGAAAAGTAACTTTATTATATTCTTAAACATCATTGCACATTATTGTTAGGCCGACCACTATTACATATACATTTACCCATTACATGTACATTTAACCCCATATATACCCCCCTTGGGATCATATATATACATTTAAACCCATATATGCCCCCCTTGGGGTCATGCCACATCATCATTAAAACATATACAATCAATATCCCCATAGGTGCACCCCAATGACTAATATTCTTCCTAATATGGCACAAGTTCAAATTGTGCATCTTCAAAAGTGAAATTGATGTTGAAAATCATAGGTTACGATGGGTTTGACGTCATGGATGTGTGACCACTTTGTTGCATTATGGAACTTGATGATTGAGCCATTTATTTAGGTTGAATAGTTAGGCCAAAATGATGTCGAGGGGAACCGGTAGTTTTCTTATCCATAAGCATTTATAATTTGAACATGCTCTTCCAGTAGGCTATTAAGAATTTCATTGTTGGATTTGATTGATTTGGAAACGATGAATGTATCAATGCATGGAGCATTCAAAATAATTTCTACAATTATATTGGTTTAATATTCCCATTGTCCATGGTTGATGGTAGCAGTAAGGATATAGATTGAATGAGCATAAAGATCAAAAGGAGGACCAATGTAAATTCATTCATGATGGCTCGACATACTTTTATATTTTCTTCTAATTTGTGATTGAAAAATGTTTAAAGATATCGCTCGATGTGTTGGATTTGATCCCAATTTGGTGGAATCATGGAGGTAGAAACCATTTCTCTATTTAGACCATCAACTAGAGGGTTTTCCCCCATTCAATTGTGTGATACACAAAAACCCTGAATGAACCAAAAACCATCCTCAATGCTCAAATGAACAAAAAGAAGCCTAAATGCTCAAATCAACCTACAACATAAACCCAATATGTTAATTAGATAATGATACTTAACATAAAAATGTTGAAAAATATATTCAAACATGGTCAATAAATAATGACTATAAATTATAAAACATAATTACTCATTTCCTTAATTCTATTCAAATTATAATTGATCAACAATTCCTTTCCTGTAATGATTGGTTTTACTACACAAAACACAACTTTATTTCCATAATTCCCCTCAAAAAAGTAAATGGTTAGTTTAATTTTGCTTCCAATATGTGAACTATTTATAAACCTTGCAACATTTCATGAAGCTTGTGGCATTCCAAATGTATATAGTTTTTCCTTTATTCTGATTGGTTTCTTTCAATGTTTAGTTGTAATTTGCACAAATTCCATATCTCCACATACTCCATAGACATTGGGCCATCCATATCCAATCTGAATATGTGTACATTGAGACAACATACTCCATTAGTTCAACTTTATTGTTTTATGAAATGTTTACACCATCCACAGAAAAGATCCCTAGCCCATGTTAACTAAATGGAGAAATTCAATATTTTCTTCCACCAATACAAAAATTGGTGTCTAACTCAAGAAGTGTTTTTGGTTCCCAGTTTTTCACATAATTCCTATATCTTAATGGTACTTCCTTGTCTCCATCAATCTCATTGTAATAAGAGTATGTCCTTCATTCATCAAGAAATAAATCCATACGTTTTTTAAATTTTCTTTTCACACTGCCACTTCTAATGGATCTCAATATCTTACTTGATGTTTCCCCTTACCCTCTTTCTTTATAAAATACCATTGATATCTAATCAATATCTAATAGACATTTATTTGGTTTTCCTTTCCCATGCATACAAACATACTAACAACGATTCAATATTTTATATTTAACATGTACATATACATGCTAAATATATTTATTATGTATAACACATGACAAAAAGAACAATGGAAGATATTTTATTTGAAAACATTAGATATACAATTCCCAATCCTTCTTCTTTACTTCCCTATCCTTTTGATAAAGGAAGCAAAAGAAGATTCAACACTACAGTTCCTAGTAGTTTTTCTTTAATGTGTAGCTTGGTAGGGTTACTTTTTAGACTGTCCTATTTTTCTATACTTTCCTATTCCCACTAGTCAACATATTTCTTGTGTGTTATCCTTTAAAAAATAAAGGATAGTGTAAGATATTATTACATTGTTGACTGGAATCATACAAGGTCCTTCGACATATTAACATTCTATTTTTGTTACTTCGTGATGAGGATTATCTAGAAAATTGACGAGGTGTAAATATGATTCCCAATTATTTGGTGTCACTTTACACTCTTTCACTTAATTTTTCAACCTGAGGTTCAAGTTGTACTTTTGAGTCATCCGGTCCATTATACATTGAAAGAACACTTTTACCAAGCTACCAAAAGAAATTGACTAAACTAGATCATGCATAAATCAAAAGAAAAACATAAAAGATGGAGTCACAGTGATCTCAACCTTCATCCCAACTGGTGGTACCTCTTGGGGTAAGATCTATGAAATATCATAACCCTACTCCCTCGTGTGTTCACCTAGTGGGGTCACAAGTAAAGTGATTATGTGGCACAAAAAATAAAAGAAAAATAAACTATCTATCCTACTTTAAATCACACATTAAAACACTAGAAATGAACTATTTCTTGATTAGTATACCAGGACTAGACTAGAAAACCATATAATTCCCCAAATCACAATTTTTTTAATGATATCCCAAACACTGCTATAGATTAAGGATGCAAACCTGAATTTGGCATATAATGGTAATTCGAATAAACATTGATAAGGAAATCAATAATCTGCATAAATCCAAGTCCTAGTATACTATACTCATCATTCTATAGCATAGCACAAGTGGCCATTATGCAGCTTGTGGCATGCTTCAACACACTTCTAAGGCAAAGAAAARTAGAAAATAGCATAAACCAACAACTATATAAAAATTAACAACTGATAACTATATATGCGRGAAATAAAATAWCACAKAGATGTACCTATGAGTGGGCCTTAGCTCACAGGTAGGCATGTACTTACAACTATTTAATCATCAGGGACCAACCAGATCAACACTCCAAAACTTGAATAGTAATATCTCTATTAAATCAAAGTATAAAAATGGAGCTCTCGACTCTTACACACTATTAATCTGAGCACACACACTCGTAGCACTACMTATGTCATAGGTGCTAGCACACTAGTATATATACAAAACAAGGGAATATGGTTGCTCCAAATATGGAGCGACCAATCCATGTTATGTTGCAAATTAGGGTAAACAAACTAAACTTCTATTCTCTGTTGATTTTCCCAAGTATGTGTTGTTACATATCAGCCAATTAAAAAATCAGCTACCTCCCAGATTCCACGGATTTCACTTAAATGATGGCTAAGTTGGTAAAATAGTTTTATGCAATTGTGTCGTATCTTATCCTAGGAATTTAGCACGTGCCAAGTGATGGACCTTGTGGCTTATACACATATGTTTAAGGTATATCTTTATTCTCATGGTTGGAACCTTGCTAAAGGTATAATTCCTTTAATTTATTTCTATATTGAATGTTGCATCCTTGTAGGCTCGTGGCATATGCTATAAATATAACTATATTAATTTCCCTTGATTTATATTTACGTTGGGTATGTTGATTTATGTTAATACCTTCGTTCCTTTATATGATAAGTATGTTGATTTTAATCCTTTAATTATGATATATCTTCATTGTTGAAGGTATTAATTCTTTTAATATGTTGAGTATTTCAACCTTATAGACTTGTAGGTTATTTTTGGAAATGTATTAATTCCGTTTCTTGCTGATATATCTTCTAAGATGTTACAAACCTGATTTTGTAGCAAGTTACTACATGCCTGATTCCGTAGAAGGCTGATTTGAAAATATGGGAACCCCACAATTGTGTTAGCTATTAATGACTTTAAATCTATGGCAATGAATGTGTAATGACCCTGATTTGAAGAATATGTGAACCTTTAAATAAAAACCATGTAACAACTTGTCCACACTTGTTCACACATGATTTGTCACTTCAAAAGTAAATACAGAACACACTACTTCCTCTAATGTTAATTAGAAATCCAATAAAATATTAAGAACTGCAATTGGAAAATCACCTTGAGCCTAAATCCCACATATGATAATTAAAATGGATAAGACATGGCTATAGGTAAATGATGAGAGGTTAAAAAGAACAAAAAGAAGATGTCAAAAGATGGCAATTTTGTGGCTCATCATCTCCCCCAAAATGAATATGTTGCATGTCCTCGTGCAACCCCGCTCCTTCGCAACAACCAAGTTGTAAGGACACATATTGAATGATGCTCATATTTTTCATATGCATACCAATCATTTTATGTGTTTGTTCACTGTAATGGATCCTCCTTCAAGCATAGATCAAGTCATGAAGTCCTCTTCAAATTTGCACAAGAAAATATGGTAAGTGGACACAATACTATAATGTTTCCTTTGTTGTCAATTAGGTCTACTTGTTGGTCTACATATGCCCAAAGTATTTGTGTTGCTCTAAGTTTTCATGGACCACCCTACAAGAGGCAATCTGTATCAACATGACGGATCTACAACAACTAATAAATGACCTATTTCTCAGCACAACATGCCAGAAGGAGGTATGAGACATGGGTGTTCTAATCTTTGTATTTGTGGATGCCAATGAAGAGGTTGGTAACATAATTGATTCTTGAGTACTCCATTAGCATGGAATTATATGTAGTGCACACCATTTCTTTGAACTATGAATTTCACAACCCAACAAGTGCCTTTGTAAAATGTACGCTACATGCAATAAATGATTTGCAATCCTCATACCATATTTAATGTATCCTATGATGAATCTCAACTTGATTTCTACTTGATGGTTCTTGTGGAGTAGCATGTTCATTTCATTGGCTTGTTCATATCAACTACTTCTTTTTATGTTGTTGGTTATTGTGGGGTAACAAAAGTGTCTTCTTTTTTTTCATTTTTTCTAATGTTGTTGGTTCTTGTGTGACAACAACAAGACCTTCTATTCTTTGCATATTTGGCGTCTTCGTATGTGTCTTTGAATTTTGGATCTTCAGTTTCACTGTTAAATCATTATCTTTTATTTTTCATACTCTCTCTCTCGTGATTCGTTAGAGAAGCCAATTCTAACAAAACCACTATAATTCATATTGAGTTGGCTAGACTCAATATGTTGATTAACTTCAATAATTCCAAGACATTTTCAAGACCACAATTAACTCATAAGAACCAATGTGAATAAAGATCCATAAATTTTCATGTTGGAAAAAAACATGAACAAATAAAGAAAGGAAAGTTTGAAAGCCTTCTTCATAACCTAGTACCATTTTTTTAGTAGAACTGCCTTTGCGCCTCTTTACTAAGATGATGGCCCCACACAAACCACAAAAAATAAGTTCATCATTGCATCAAATTAATTTTCTTTGAATAGGATTTCTCAATCTTGGTTCTTGTGTAGCAACATCTATGCTTGATGTAGAAACATTAATCTCCTTCCTTGAACAACTTTTAGTCCTTCTCATTTTGGGACATTTAGGGAGGTGTTGGAATGGATTTAAATTGTGGAAGTGGAGTAAGATGACGTCATGGTTTAGATGGAGTGGTGAAGGTTTTAAATTGAAAAATGACAGGGATGGTATGGGAATGAAAAATGATGGCTTGGTATTATAAGGTAAAGGTGATGGTATCCCTCTCCCCCAAACTAAATACTTTTTCTATCCTTGGAAAAATAGAGAACGGTAAGGAAGTAGGGAAGAAAAGAAAATAACCTTAAGTGGTTTTCCAAATAAAAATCTAGAGTATTAAATGAATCTGATAAACAAGGAGAAAGAAGAAGCATACCTGCACCTACCTAATAAGTCCATGAACTTTACAACAAGTATAGTATTTTCTATAGAAGGCTCTTCATAAGTTTCCATGGAAAAGAGAAACATATTTGAGAATCTATACCAAGGACTATCAAAAAAATATCATCCCGGTTTTGAGATATATTCATGAAGCTTTGAGGAAAGACCATTTCTACAACATCTTATTCTGCTATAGGTTCTTGTGGGGAAACGGTCTCTTCCTATTGGATAATTCCTTCATTTGATTTCTTTACTGTTGGTTTTTGTATGGAAACAATGGAGATTTATGAGCTTGGTTCTTATGTGGAAACCTCAATGTTGGTAGGTGATGGTTCTTGTGTGACAACACCTATTTATTTATCGATCGTGTGGTTGGTTCTTGTGTGACAACCATGAGGATGGTATGTGTTGATTCTTGTGTGAAAACACCTATTTCTTATTTTATGAGTTTCCCTCTGTAGTTGGTTCTTGTGTGGAAACCACGTGTATTATTGGTATTGGTTCTTGTGTAGAAGTACCAATATTGTCCTTATAACTTTGATATTTGTGTTGCTTCTATAACAAGGTTGTATCTATGAAGTACTATTAAGGATGAAAACATACTGCAATGTTCATAGCACATGGTTAAATGTTTGAGAATGAAGGAGGTGTGCTAGACAATATTAGTAGTGGGAAAATAGAAAAAAAAAAACTTTATTGGATTAGTAGCAACAAGCTCCATTTATTCAACAACTATTGAAACTGGAAAGGTAGCTTGGAATTGTAAGTGAGCCAAATTACTTTATTGGGTGGGTTAGGAGTGGGTGGTAGGAAGGAATTTATGGAGGTCTTGTAGAGGAAGGAAGTAAGTTGAAGTTACGATGTGATAGCAGTGGTTACATGAATGATATTATGAGGAAATTGTTGGCAAAGAAAGCTTTATTAACTTCAACAAGTAATTAGCTTTGAGACGGGAAGAATAAAATGCATGGGCATACCATGGCGCTTTAGGTCTTCTTGAAGGGGTATCATTCAAGAATGGAATTAATGATGTAGCATGGAACTTGACTTCTATATCACTAGGTCTTTAATTTGAAAATCAATTCTTCAATTGTCTTGTCCTTCGTCCATCTAAAAAGTCTTGATGTTGGTGTTGGTCAATAGTTGGAACAATTTTGTAGCAAGCTCCTAGGAACTTGAGCTTTAGACATAACTCGTTCAAGAACTTATCATTATGTTATAGTGCACTTGTTTTCATGTCTTGGTGACATTCCCACTTCATGAAAGTTTGTCTTTGAAAATCACTCATTCATGGATTGACCTCCATGATCCTTCTTTGACCTGCAAAAAAACTAGCATTTTGCTTGCAACACAAGGTGAGATTATGGACGAAAATAGATATGATGAATTTTTTCCTCCAATAGACATCAAAATTTTTTCAATTAATGCATATAAAAGATATCTCTTAAAGGATTCATTGAAAAAAATGTATTGTTACTTGTTGAGGAGTGGTGTCCAGCCTAGACTATCCGACAATAATTCAATTATAAATTCTCCATATGATGTTTTATTAGAGTGATTCAAAATCCAAATTAAATTATACTGATAGGGATATATCCAGTACAAACATGTTTTGAAATTGATTTGAAATTATATATCAAAAATGTTGAGAAACATGTTGTAGGACATATTTGTTCTTTATTTCTAGCCTTGACCAACAGTCACAGTTTTTGGCATAACTTTTTGTCTGATGAAAGATTGACTTGATTTGAATTGGAGATGCATATATTTCCAATAGAAACAGGTTTCACAGACTTGAAGAATTGATGGGTCAAATATACCAAAGAACAACCTAGTAAACAAAGTTGTATCAGTGTAGGATAGGGAGTTAGTAATTAGAGAATAGCTTTCTCCCACGACATTGGAATGAGATTATTTGTTTGTAAACTAGATTTGTAGGAGGATACACCCTAGAAACAAGTTTTAAATATATATCCATTTAGTTACCAAAAATTGATTGTTCAAACTCTATTCTTGGTGATATTAGTGATCCCAAGTGTCACAAGAGTATGATCAACAAGTTATTTCTTCCAAGCGATGATATGGGTTCGTGTGAATTTTTATAGGTGTATAACTTTCAATGTAATGCATCCATATGCCAAAAATTGCAAATTCCCAGCTCCTACGTTTTGTGATATCACCCTCGCAAGATCCTATGGTTAATGCAAAAATACCTAAAGCAAGAACAAAATCAAATATCTAATTCAAAACATGGTATAATGATAATAGGATCCTGACATAATCATCATGGGAACACAAAGTGTCCCATTATCTCTAGGATTGATATAATGAGAGTCTGGCATAACCATCGTGGGAGCCACAAAGTGTCTCATTATTCGTGAAACAACTTCCACACTATTTTCATGGAATTATGATTCATGTATAATGATGGCTTAAATAGTTGATCGAGAAATATAACCATCATGAAAACATTGAGTAGTGTGCATTTTTCAATATGCCTAGGATCAAAGGGACTAGGTGTAGGGTCAAGGTAATCATTGAATTTTTGTAGGCGTGTTTTTCTCAATGTGATTCTCTTCTCCACCAAAAA
>JZKD02S1486437.1:0-10745 GCA_000966675.3 Picea glauca | reverse complement strand
CAGGAGTTTGTAATATAGGAGCATATGTGGGAGTTGTGAATCACAGGTCTATCCATAGAGATTTAAATAAAACTCCATCAATTGATTTATCTCAATGGAAAATATTTTTGCATGATATATTAGAGGTGATACGATAAGTTATTGATGCACATGATGTCAATTATGAAAAAAAGGAGATACCATTGTGCATAAGCCAACCACCTTGTAGATGTTTTATCCTACCGATGCAATCAGGTGAAGATAAAATCCATGGATGGTTTAGGAAATTCTTTAATATTATATAAGATGATAAATTTGTGGCTAGTATGACAAAGGTACTTGCACAAGTGCTAGGATCACATATCAGGTTAGTTGATTTATCCCTACACCATGTGAAAAGTTGAATATTGGAGAATAAATTCTAACTAAATGATTTAGTTGGAGGATATGTGGTGTCATAGCTCATGCTTGATCTAGGATTGGATGTAAACATATTTCCCAAGAAGTCTCGGGAGTTCATTTGATAAGCTACCTTGGTTTACTTATTGATCCAATGTGATTTTCTAACCAGACACATATATTTTCAATCGACAGACCGTAACTAATGGAGGCTAATATAGATGGTGTCAAGAACAACATAATTTTTGAATCCATCAATATATTGGATGATAAAGATCCATTTTTTGCATTACTGGGATCAATTGGGCATTTGATAATGATGTAATGTTGAACCTAAAACAATAATGAATCTCATTTAAGAAAGAAGGTCATAGACGCATTCCCCCTTTCGATCCAACATTAGGTGAGCACTTTTTGGATCTAGTGTAATATGTTTTTTATGGGAGTTCCATGAATTATTTGTATAATCATACCACTATCCACAAGAAGGATTACATAAATCCCATGTCAGATGGATCTTTAAGCTGGTGCAACATGTGCTCTTTTGCAACAAACTTAAAATATACCATTAATTGGTGGTAGAATGGTGATTATGAGTAGTTCACATGGTGATTCATGGTGATGAGTAGTCCTATTAAGGTTTGATAGCATGATTGATAAGGTTTAATTTGTGGAACAAGTGGAAGAACATATTTTTCTAGAGAAGAGGATTAAAGCACTTGATATCACTTTGGAAAAGACCCCATGAGATGTTGGGAAAATGATAAGAGGATGTTTAATTCTCGGGAGGACATGACAAAAGAAATATAAACTAACTTTTTTCTAGACATTAGGTCTCCACTAGAAAATCTCAATTCCAGCCTTGCTCACCTGTCTTTGCAGTTCAACAGAAATTATGACTCACTTGGACATGTGGACAAGTGTGAGGAATAATGGAAAATGAAGGATGTTAAAATTTAACAATGGGTGCATATATTTGTGCACACCCTAGAGTCATTCATGAACAACTAGTATTTGTAGGAAGAAATGTAGTAACATTTATGTGTCATTCGATAGAACTATGGGATAGGTTCTATGATACTTTCCAATTTTATGGGGACGATACACCTTTTGTAGGGTGATTTAATACATCTAGTGCTTCTTACATATGGAGAACCAACAATGTATGATTTTAGGTTCCACATAGGGGGATCCCACAAAACATACCTTAGCAACATTAATGTTGATGCACTTAGTAGAAGGATACATGAAATCCACACTACAACCATTAGCATCTGTAAATAATATCTTATAAAAATAATTCTTGAGGTTATTATCTTATATGACCACTATCTTCAGGTCAAAGAAACATTACAATAGGAAAATGTAAAATAAAAATATGAAGATTATAAGTTGGAATATGATGGAATTCTTATGCATAATAATATCATGTTCCTAGTTCTGGATAATTAAGGAAACTTGTAATTAATGAGATGAATAATGTTCCATATGATAGACATCCTATATACCAAAAGACAATTGCAACAATAAGGAATTAATATTTTTGGCCAGGAATAAATAAATACATTATTGAGTATATAACCAACTGTATGAAATGTCAAAGAGTAAAATCTGAGCAAAGACATCCAACAATATTTATACAACCATTAACAATACGAGCCTGGAAATGAGAAGTGGTGACCATTTATTTTTTTCACTATATTGGCCAAGAAAGAAAGGCAACATGAATCCATCATGGTAGTGGTGGACAAGTTGACAAAAGTTTCTCAATTTATTCCAATTAAGTGAACCATAAGAAAACTAATATATTATATATTTACATGAAAGATATTGCCATATTGCATGGGATACTTAGGGAAACTATTTCAAAAAGAGATTCAAAGTTTATTTCAAATTTTTTGAAAGGGTATTTGTTCAAAGGATTTGAAAGAAGTCCAAACTTAAATATAGCACATTAGTTAGCACATATAGATGGGAAAATAGAGAGAGTTAATTAAGTAATTGAGGACATTTTAAGAATGTATGGGATGAATAAGCCATCGTGGGAGGGTGTATTGAAATTTCAAATATATAAGAGAGAATCAACAATAAAATATTAGAAATAAACCTTTGAACATCCAATATATCAAACATTCACCATAAACAACACCAATAATATAGAGAGAAGATCCCTTAAGGTAGGGTAACACCATCAATTACTCCTTATGGAAGGAATCCATCCAAAATCTATGATTTCTACAAGACAACAACATTTAATACATATCCAATGCATTGATACTCATGTGTATTTATACTTTCTCGTGAGTATTATTAGGGGTCCTATGCCAACTACCCCTTATAATTATATTATTTACTATTAATTACATAGTGGGCATATTATTTCCTTTAATTACATATTGGTTCTATTCCAATATTATGGCCAAATTAATTTCATTATCCCCTTAGGTACCTCCTTAGCTACCCCATATTACCCCATATCATCCTCCCTAGGTATATTACATTCCATCCCCCTTGGTATGTTTCATCCTCAAAACATGGGAAGAATCCATATAATATGACCTACTGAGAAATGTATTCAAATGGTACCATGCATGACAATCCATCCACCCTAGTGAAATGTGGACATGGGGTCCAATTGTGGCCTCTCCTCGATCTTGGTTTTTATTTCTTCTCGGGATTCATTTCTTCATTGCACTACTATGATATCTCCATGCATTTACTTTAGTCCTCCATGTGCCTCCATACTGGTGTCCTCTCTAGTTCCATATTGATCTATAGTAATTTTATTGATGCTCATGCCTTGTTCTTTATAATTGTTATTTCTTTGTGTGGTGTGGGTGGTGATATACAACAACCTTAACCCTCAATTATTTTGTATTTGACTCTTCAGCATGTGGTTCTATAGTTTCTTCTTCTTTTTTATGCCCTTCCTTTGGATTTTCTTCAATTGATTATGGAGGCTCTTCTTTCGATTTAACCTTGGAATCTTCATATAATGTGTCACTAAGTATACAATTTATTTCTCGACCTTCCTTCATGTGCCTCATTAGTACTTCCTTCTTTAGTAAGATAAATATCCTGCAATGCAATTTTATTTTTCCTATTCCAAAGTTTCAAAAAATTCTTTTGAACATTAATATTAATTGTATCAATAGAGTCCATCCAAGGATACCCCAAAACAATATTTACAACATCCATATCTATAACATACAAATATAAATGCAACACATATTTATCCATGGTAATATTCAAATCTTTAAACATTTGAACATTTTCACCCTCAACATATGCTCTTTCAATATTCTTTGTAGGTACTTGTAATATTTTATCCAATTTAATATTGATGAAATTATGCATGCAAATAGGGTTGATCAAAATTATCCTTGAACTTGCAATATAGATTTGCCACATAAATATAAACCCTTGATTCTTTCTCTATCCTTACTATTGCCATGAGACCACTTGTCTAAAAGTATTTTTCATATGATTCATTGGAAAGTGCCATCATCTTAGCATAGTCCAATTATTGCCACCATATGGCCGCATCTTGTTTGAAACCATAAGGTAAGACAACTTTATAACTCTTTTTCGATATTGAATTTTGAGACCCTATGAATTCTGCAATACTATAGTGATCATATTTTTCATTAAAATATATCTTTCTTAAAATAAATATTCAAAAATAAACTAGTGTTTATAAAAATAAATTACTTTTCAATGGAGCTCCTTTATGTAGTTAGGGTTTGAGGCAAAAATTGCAAAATGATCATAACTTTAGTTGTACTTATCGGGTATGATATTATGAATCCAATTATGAAATGCCATGGATTTTCTATAGATAATGGAAGTTCTTTGACTTAAATATGTGTACTCTATCAAAATATATCCAATTTGTGGAATTCACAGCTGTCCCTAGAAAAACCCTAAAAAATTACGGATTTTGAATTAACGATATCTCCACTTCACATATGTTGTTTTGTTCGATTTGTTTTTTGAAATTGGGTATGTGTTTTAGAGGAATTATGAAATTTGGTTGGTTTTTGCAAACTATGCACAAAAAGTTTTAGAAATTGACCTAAATACTGGCATCCTCCTTTTTCTATAAAAAAATTGCAAAAAGAGAAAACAATATTCTACTTTGTGCCTACAAATTCTCCCACTTCATACCCAAGAAAGTTCTTTGATACCACTTGTAGTAAGACTTCAAATAAATAAGATAGAATCAACTATAAGACTTTCAAAATATACCCTTGAGGTATGATAACACCATCAAATACTCCTTATGTAAGGAATCACTCCACAAGCCATGCCTTCTAAAAGACAATACCATCCAAAACATATCCAATACAATGATACTCATGTATTTATACTTTTTCAAGATTATTCATAGGGGTGTTATGCTAACTACCCCTTATTATTATATTATTTCCTATTAATTACATAATGGACATATTATTTCCTTTTAATTACATAGTGGGCCTATTCCAATATTATGGTCACATTACATTCATTATCCCCATAGGTATCTACCTAGGTACCCCATATTATCCCCCCTAGTTAACCCATAGTATCCTCCCTAGGTACCCCATATTGTCCTTCCTAGGTATGTTGCATAGGGTTATTTGTATTTAGTGTAATTTGCATATAATAATGGATATCATTATTCTTTGAAGATTATTCCATTTGAAGTTTTTCATGGTAGAAAGTGCAATATACCAGTTAGTTAGTTGGGACAATCTAGTATATAGAGTAGTACTTGGGCTAGAATTGCTCAAAGAAATTAAAGAGTATATGGTCAAGATCAAGAAAAATTTGAATGTTGCACACGACTCTAGCAAAAGATTTATGTAGACAAAGGAAGAGTACTAAGATATTTTAGGGTTGGAGAGAATGTATGTCTTATAGAAGTTATACCAAAGAAGAGCTCCATGAATTTGGGAACTTGTCCTAACTTGGTAATTAAATACTATAGAACTTTTGAAATATTAGATAGGATAGAGGCTATAACATACATGCTTGCATTGCTAACTGACATAAAATTTCATAATGTGTTTGATGTATCATTGTTAAATAATTACATACTTGATCCTAACCCTATTAGTTATTTTAATTTGATCCAAGTGGAGCTATGTCATGTCCCCAACCTCCAAGGTTGGACCACGCTACCTCAATAACCCCTTCTTGAGCTAATTTTTAATATCTAATACCAACAACTAAATAAGAAAGCATGAAATGGCACATGAAGTCACCAAGATCCATATTAAACTTATAAAAGAAGAATAATATTCCCTGCACAACAATAACCAACAAGTAGGCACATTATTAATGCATATATCAAATATATTAATCAATACACCATGGAAATAATTATATATAAGAGGACAAACAACATGAAAAAGATCACTTATATAAAACAAAACCAATCACCAACTGGCTATTGAATAAGGAAGTTCCACCCAACCTTAGATGTTGTTGTTCCAAGTCTCAACAATAGGTAACCCTTGAGCCAGGGATATGAATCCAAAAGTATGGGTTCCACGATGAAACTCAACTTCCCAAACCAGTCAACACTCAAAATCTCAAGGTTTCTCAATGCACAATGATCCCAAGTTCACCAACACTCTTCTCCTAGCCTGCAAAACCCAAGATATTGAACCCCCTTCACTGTCACACAGTCCCTTAGGTTTTCCACCTCCTTCGACATATCTAGTGCATCTAGTCGAGAATCTCAATTCTATAACTCTCCAAGACTCATAGTTGTGACAAGGCTTATTAGAATGCCAATTCAACCATGCACTCATGAATCAATTCATTACTAGAATAATCAAAAGTCACTTACATCCAATAAAAAATGGCTCTTCTCTTCCCTTAATTCATTCCCCATAGCCAGACCCAAAGCAAGAATGGAAGAGAAAAAAAAAATGAATGAGTGATTCCAACCCCCAAGACTATCAAGAACATGGATTTTGTATCTAGGCATTCCAAGACTAGCGTGGTCTCCCCAAGAGAGTTATGTTCCCACTCATATGCCCCCCCAACACAAAAAACACAACACGGGTGATAATTTATTAAAATGAATCATAAAGGTTTAGTCCCTTAGTTCCCCCTCTCTCATGGAATCATGCCCCCCTATAACTCTTGTCCTTGTCCCTCTTGTGACCAACGATGTACTTTAATTATTATTGAAATGTTAAAAGCATTAAATTTCCTAGGCATTCTGATCCCTTTTAATTGTTTGGACAATCCAATATCTCATCAAATAAACAAATACATTATTAAAATGGGAACTCAAAACCAGGGTATCGCATTCCCATCCCCTTTATTTTGGCATTGTCCTCAGTGCATATATGAAACATAAATCATAATTTCAAAATTCTTCAAAAAGTCGCGGGTACTCTTCCTACATGGAATATTCATTCTCCAAGGTGTCATCTTTAGGATTGTAGTAGGTTAATTGAACTTTTACCATTTCTATGAATCAATTTCGGAGAACTTTGACCTTTTGTCCAATATGCGCATTGGTTGAACTTGAAAGTCTTCCTCTAGCTCTACCTGAATCAAATTCCAATTGTTAGCATGCACATCCGGATAGGTTCAAAACCATGGGTCCAAAGTAAGTTGCCCAAAAAAACCCTACAGATATCGACCCTTTTGGCATCACCTACAAATAGGTGAAGTCACACCTGAGGTATCCTTATGGGGATTGCAGGAACCAAGATTCTACAACGATGAGGGAAATAATCAAGGCATTATCTGTCATACGTATAGGAATATTTTTCTCACTAGACCCTAGTTAGTTTATCCTCGTTAACTAATTCTATAAGCATATCAGTCTATATTCTCACCATTTAATAGTTAAACATACAATTAGTTTTTATGCGCATGAATATTTCAACCTTATCAATAAATATAAGCATTCATCCGTAATAAAAGAAAGAATCAACATCATATAGACATGAATTAACACATTATAAACATGAATAATAATTCCACAACATAATTCAACACAAAATTACCATGGTTCACCCCCCTGGGCTACGTACAAAAAATATTTTTTTTTTTATTATATTTAAGGAATTCATCTTGTACTTTGTGCTACAATAAATGTTCAATATACAATACTCTACTTACATTCATGGATGATTTATACAAAACATCCTACAATCGCAACAATTCCTTAGAACTCTTCTGGTTCTTCAGCTTCATCTCTATTGTCTATTGTCAGTGGTGTCGCTTCCAATTCTCTCTTCTCTTCCAGAATCTCTTTCAATTCTCAACTTTCTTCCCCTTTTCCTCAGGTTTTCTTTCCAACTCATAACAAGTTGGCTCCCACTCCTGCTCATCAAGTGACAACTCATTCTGAGGTGGATAGAGCTCATGCTCGACTAGTTTTCCTAGATTTTATGAGACCTTGTTCCTTCCTGCCCCCCATCTTCTTATCTTTATTCTCTCTTATTTATTGATCTTCTTGTTATTCTTGATCTTGCACCTTTTCTTTGTGTTTCATTTCTTCTCATTTTTTTCTATCCACCCTTCTTTCCCAACAGGCCCCCAAAACTCACTCGTGGCTCGTCTTGAGCCATCTAGGCCTATTGTGTCATGATCTTCCATGCCTCAATGACTCTCTGGAGGATCTCCTTTGCTTCCTATACTACTATTGTGACTTCAGCCTCCTTGTTCACAATTTATTCCTTCGTCTGCACCATCGGGCTATTTAGTTTGGCCTCAGTGTATTGCACTTCTAATGTCGCGCTAGTTTGCACGGTATCTAGTTCCTCTAGTACCCTAAGTGCCTCATCATGTCACGGTCGTAAATCCTTTGTTACCTTTCATTTCTCTTCCTTCGGTTGTTCCACTACAAGATGTAGTTTCATGTTCTCCAACAGTGTTGTCATTCTTTCAGTTGGTGGGAGCCTATTTTCATGCTCAATGCCTTGAATCACTTGTTCATGTGAAACCTTTATTTGCTCGTCCAATGCTTGCAACTCCAATGTGTTCGTCATTTATTTCCACATGCGTGTGCCTTCTTCACATATCTTTATACACACATGTTCTAAGTTTTTAATCTTCACCACCGCTGTATATGCAATCCTTTCCCTTTTCTCTCATTGTTTTGGTGGTTTCCGTGGTGTTGCATTCACCTCTAATTCTGGGATATTCTTGCGAAGGCCCTAGATAACCTTACTAATATTTCCTAATTTTTCTTCTATTTTGGTTGCTACCACCATTGGTACTTCTAGTACTTCTTTATATAATTGTTGTATCATTGCTTGAACTTTCTACGCCAATTGCTCAACTTCCTCCTTTTCGTTCCTTATTTCTTCGACCTTTTCCTCTGCTATGTTCTTTTACTACCGATATTTCTCGACCTTATCTTCTTCCTCAATATTCTCCTTCTTAGCTTCCTCTACCTCCTTTTTTCTTTACTTTTCACCTTTTCTGTGAGGTCTACTCATTGTTCTACCGTGCACTTTTCCTGTTGTGTAGTTATGTACTTTCTCTTCATTTTTTCCTTCTTTGCTTTTGTTTTTTCCCACTCACTGGCTGCAGTATCTACTTAATATCAAATTTCTTGTGTGATCTGTATTTGTAAGTCCTATAACAATTCCAATGGCATCTGGGATACGACGAGGTCCACGTGATGTAGTTCTTTTAGATTCTCCTATACTTTGGGGTTTGGTAACTTGATTGTTTGTACTACGAGTTTGAGTATTCTGTGCTCTGATACCCCCATATGTGCTTCCCTTGTAATTCCTTGTTGGGTTGTTCCCACTCCTGGAACTGGTGTCAACCAAACTATCTCTAGTAACTTTTGTAGCCTCACAAATTGATCATGCACCTTTGTTTGAAGTGCTTCTTGTTTCTTTATTGTCTCTTCAAGGAATTCTTCTGCGACATCCCTTAGTCTGTACCTAATTTGATCCATGTCATCTTCCATTAGGAAATAGATGACTTCAGGCTTTTGATACTTTTTCTTCTTCTGCATGGCTGACCCTATGCTCTAGTCTGGTTGTTTCCTTCTTGTTTGATGTAAGGGTTATGGAGGTTGATCAGTTGGCCTTGTTTCTGGTGCTTCCTTTCTATAATTTCCTTGATCGGTGCCCTCTATGACATTTATTGGAGGGATAATTTCAACATTTGTGTGTTGTGCAGATTCAATGTTCCCCCTTGCACTGTCACATCCCCTTATGCTGGTATTTTATAGTATGGTTCCCAATATTGCATGACCATCTAGATGTATTCCTCGGTTATCTTATACTTTATTTGGACCCATTCATCCCATGGATCCTACTTGGATTTTATATACATTTGGTATCTCTTTGCGCAAAAATCTGTGACTGGGTTGTATGCCTCCACCAGCTATGGTGATATGCATGGTGCATTCCGAATTCTCTGTCTAATTCTTTCACCATAGAGAAAAAACTCTATGTTGGTGTCCATCTACCTCTTCTTGATTGTTGAGAACCAAAAGTTCTGGTATTTTTCCGCTACACATAAATTCCCCCTCAGACCTAAGAACTATGCATCCTTTAGCTCTACCTATGCTATGAAGGCAATCAGGATCAATATCTAGGAGTAGTGAAAATCCTTCCCCTCATCTTGGGCTTCAGCCTAGTCTAGTAGGAACTGGTTCAACAAGAAAGGATCCCAACTCATTATAGTTCCTTCTACTCATTGTGCCATGACAACTACGACCCACATTGGGACTTGGTCCTTCCTACATTTCCATAGCAATTTACATGCTAAAATTTGTGTGGTTATTTAGACTATGAGGTCACATATGTTCGACAAATCCTGGTCGTGTACCCCTCTGACCTTGTGAAACTTCACTCACATTTCCTCTAAGAATGTTATTTTTGTTTTCTTATATGAAAATAACATGGTAGGATCCTTCCCATAGGTGGGAATTCTAGTGATCTATGCTATCAGGTATGTATCAATTGAAATTTTCTTATCTAGCCACATATAACCCCCATACACACAATATAGGAGGAGTTTAACACAAGAATTTACTTCGTTACTATGGTCGAAGTGGGGGATGTCAAACAAGTTCAGGAGGCCTACATGCTCCAATCCTCTACCCTAACGTTGGAACACTAGTACACTTTGTTGTGTTTGTGGATCTATTTGGAGTTCCAGGTATTCATGAGCCACAATTTCAAGTAACTTCGCCACATCAATAATGTCATGATCGACATATTTCAGCTGAGGCACCTTCACCAACATGTCTTCATTGATGATGTCTTCCTATGGAATGTCTAGTGTCACCATCCTGTAATCTAGACTCTTCTACAGTGTAACTAGTGGGGCGTCATCCTTCCTCGGCGGTATTTAATTACGAGGAAAATATGGTGGCACTGATGAGG
>JZKD02S1486426.1:428-10745 GCA_000966675.3 Picea glauca | reverse complement strand
TAGGGTTTATTCAACAAATCATAACAATAGATGCAAGAAATAACAATACAACCATTCAATTAAGAAGTTTTGCAGAAATTTACTTACATTTAACCAAGAAATCAAGTAGCAAACCTTAGTTGTAACACCTTCACCAAGATAAATGCCAAAAATGCCAATAAAAGACTTCCTTCAACAAGTGCGCCTCACAATTTCAGCCAAGAACTCCAAGTGTAGCACAAATTTCAGACCTCGCTAATGAGTGAGTGTGAGATCATCTTAAAACCCTCAATTTATACAGTACCATGACCTAATTTCACTTTTAGGTCATAAAAAGGTCGACAAGGCCAAAATACTAAAAATCATACTGTTTTACATTAAATGCTTAAAATTAAACCCTAATCAAGCAATAGAGAGACATCATGCCCCTTTTTGGTGACGTTAGCCCTTTCTAGGGAAAAAGGAGCATCCTGGAGCAAAATGTTAGCCCTCCTTGGGCTTCTCCAACCTGCCACACGTGCCAAAATTGCCCCAGCTGTCTCCCAAAACGTCCATGCTGCTAGGTGACATCATGGTCATGAAGGGTCATGTCCTAGGCCTTCCAAGGCCAACGTTCCACTGAAAAAGGGCACAACCCCCCTAGGTCAAGCTTTGCCGGGGTGCCTCTGCAAGACATCCTCCTTCTCTCCTGTGCAAGCCCCTCTGTCCTGTCTCTGCCCCCTACTGGGGTCTCAATATCCATCTGGTGGGCTCTTCAGCCCCATGGAGGTCCGAATTGATCATCTCCCCATGTGTACTTGTCCGTCGGGCATGATCCTGCACGTCAATAGCTACGCCCTCCATGGGGTCATAAGTCACAGGGATCATAGCAATGTAAATCACATCCCATCATCAATATTATTAAACATGTGCATAAAACCCCTATTACCCTAGTTAAAAGCTCAAAGACATTATACAAGCCTGCAATACAAGTTTGGGGAAAGTGACAGGGCATCCTATTGGGCTAGTGTCCACTGGAAGAGAAAAGTTTCTGGAAGAGACTTCATTTGAGCCATGTAAGTGGGTGATGTGGATCAGGGATGTCCTGACAATGGGTGCAGTGAGAGCAAGGGAATGCAAAGTTTTACCTGTGGGTGCCTTTGTAGAAGGCGAGCTGCACCAGTCCTGGATGCAATTTTTCCAAACCCAATTCATGCCTTTTATTCTTTATTCTTATTGCTTTTTCTTCAAGAAGCTAATAAGGGGAAACTACCCTGGTGTGGTGACTAGTCGTGGCAGCGTTACCCACAAGTACTTTCATAGAAATGAGAAGGCTGGCTCGTGATGAGACCCCCTTTCTCTTGGCCATGCAACCAAGAGCCACTACCCTGGCGTTGTAACCAGCTGCTAGTAGTGTCATACTGCTAGATACCCATGGACCCAATAGGCTAGCTCGTGATGAGACCCCCTATCCTCTGACTAGATCTTGTTTTTATTATTTTTCATGGGTCCCTCTTGTTTCTTGCTGAGAAGCCTTTTACTTCTTTCTCGAGGATCCCTGGGCGAAGCATCTCAAGGTTCTATTTTTAGGATTTTATCTTTTGCCATCTTGCTTTTACCTTCTGGGCCTTTAGCCCCTTCTTCCCACGAGGTAAGGTGCAATCCTCAAATGATAGGTCAACCTAGTGCCCGGACAAGTGTAATGGGATAAATGAGCGGGAAGCAAGATGAAAAGTGGTGCTATGACGGGAGCAAACGATGGCTTTTCAGAAATCCCCCCAGTGGCAAACCAAAACCTACGGACACAGGCTTACTAGGGCATCCTATCATTCCCCCCAGACATGGTCAAGTGAGCAAGTATAAGGTCCAAGCTTTTGTTAGAAACAAAAGGAATTAAATGCACATATTCAAAGGTTTTGATGATCAGAGTGACACATACCATGATACCCGAACTCGTTGCCTCATGGAGCAAAACCATCTCTGACACAAGACCAAGCCGATGGTGATGGATGTTGCTGCTGCTGGCGAGGTAGAGGTGCTTAAAGGGAGAAAAGATGGGCCCTCCAGGGCCATGCTAAAGTCGATCCAACTCTCGGTACTCCATGTCTAGGACCTATGGGCCTCGAGACATTATCTCCTAGTTATCCCTAAAAGTGGGGGATAACATGGCCTCCTCCTAGTGAAGGCCTCCTCGAGAGTCTTTCTCCCCAGAGCTCTATGTGGACTCCTATTATGTAGTACTGCAAGCCTCAACCCATAAGAAAAATGGTAACCCCTGATCATGCAACATAGATCTCGCTGCACCAACTATAGCCCTTTTCTTCCTCTCAGCAATCCCATTCTGCTTGGGGTTGTAAGGAACGATCAACTGTCTCCTGATACCCTCCTGGATGTGGAAGTCTCTAAACTCTATGGAGGTATACTCACCCCCATTGTCCAACCTCAAGACCTTGATCTTTCTCCTTGTCTGGTTCTCCACAAGAGCCTTAAAATCTAGGAACCTATGGAAACTGATGACATGGGCCCGCACACATCAGAGTGTACCAAATCAAGTATCCTAGTTGATCTACTGTCATTGCTCAGAAAGACAGTCTTGATGTACTTCCCAAGAGCACACCCCTTGCAAACCTCCTGGAAACCCTGCTGAACTATGGAAACCTTATCACAATCTCTCTCAAAACCCTCAGAGCTCCATGATGCAAGTGAGCCATCCTCCTATGCCACAACTCACACAACTGACTGCTGCTACTAGCCAAAGCATGTAATGGCTAAAAGATGAGTCTGTACAGATTCCCCTCACAAGTCCCAATCACTCTGGCTGATGTGATACTAGATCCCTTAGGGTGAATGAGGGCCTCTCCATCTCGGAAAGACACCTCAAATCCCCCATCCTCAATGGTGGAAACTATTATCAAGTTCTTCTTCAGCCCAGGGACATATAAGACGTCCTTGAACACCATGGGTGGCCTCAACTCCCTCTAAAAGGAAATTGTGCCATGCCTAGCCACCCTGACTATGGTGTTATTCCCAAGCACTATCTCCACTTTTACCCCTAACTCGGTGAGATCAGTAATGTGCTCTCTAACACCAGACATATGATTGGATGCTCCAATGTCTATGCACCATATTTTGGATGGTGTCTCAACTGTATATCAACAGAAAAGCAAGGAAAACTCCCCCTCAAACTGAGAGGCGAAGTCATCCACCTCAGTTGATGTTGTCGTACCACCCTGCTTCTTCTTCCTGTTGGGACACTGTCCAACATAGTGCCCCATCTTGTTACAAGAAAAGCATTTAACTTTGCTCATATCCCTCTGCTGCTCACCTCCCTTCTATTGTTGCTTGGCCCCACCCTTGGGACCCTTCTTGGTCTTCTTCTTGCCCTTTGCAGAAAGAGCAAGATCCTGATCATCATCCCCACCACGTTGCTGACTAGTAGATCTCGAGCCAATCCTGAGCCCCTCTTGTACAAAATCATCCCATAGCTTCTCCTAACTAGTGTTGAATTATTGTAACTTCGAAGAATATTCTACTTATATTTGAGTCATTATTGTATATATCAAATCCCCTTTTGTGGATTGATCATGTCGGGTCTTGTATAAGATCAAATCCCCTTTTGTGGATTAGTCAACATGTATTTGTATGGTGGTATTTGTAAAGTCGACCCCTAGTAATTGTAAAGTGGTTTTAGCCACTTCTAGGAGAAGTTGGTTCCACCAAGTGAAGAGTCACAACTCTAGCGCCACCTCACAACTTGTATTTATATGTGAGGATGGTGTCTCATTTGAACACACTCAATCACTCTTCTAGTGTGCATATCTTGAAGACAGTTGCAGGAAGAAGTCTAACAAAGGAGAAGAGAGGTGCATGCTTGGTCTTGGTCGTTCTTTGGTATTTTGGTCTTAGTCTTGGCATTGTACTGGCAATCTATTATTGAGGAAGTTTTGTTGGGTTTTCTTCCCCATGAGGGTTTCCCAGGATAAAATGATGTGTACCTTGTGATTGTGTTTCTTTCAGTGATCCTCTTTATACTGTTGTTTTGTAAATGCATTGAATGCTCATGAAATTTGGAAATAACCTAATAACAACATTAAAAAATTAACATGGTATCAGAGCTTGACTAATTAGAGCATCTTTCACTGGGTATCTAGATGTTTCTGTTGTTGTACAAGAAATTTAGGGCTTTTCACTGAAGAAGAATTGTTTACCAAAGACCACCTAGGGAAGTGCGCCTTGCCCTAGCACATCTTTTGGCAACTTGAGCGAACCTTTTTAGTGGTTGGATTCTCCGGAAAGTCAAACCCTAGTTTTGACTAGTACCAGAAAACCAAAACCAACACCAAAAACACCAGTACAAAATTGCAAAGGTCTAGTTTCAGGGGATAAAACTTCGAATTTTCTGAAACAACCTGCTCCAACAAACTCGCCTCAGCTTAGCGCATCTCCTAGTAAGTTCAGTTTCATTTTCTGAGCACTTTCATTTTCTGGTCATTTTCTTAGGTCCAGGTCAAGATGTTTGCAAGCAACAAGCTTCTTGACAAGTTAGAAGGTGTGGAAAATTTTCGTGCCTGGAAGTACAGAATTGGACTCATTCTTGAAGAGAATGACCTTCCAAAATTCATAAAAGAAAATGTACCAGAGCCCGAAGAAAATGAAGCCAAAGAGAAGTACAAGAAGGATATGATTAGGGCTAAAAGAATAACTGTAGATTCTATTAAAGACCATTTGATCCCTCCAGTGTCTTCTAAGAATACTCCAAAAGATATGTTTGATACCCTAACCAGAATGTATGGAGGAAGGAACATCAACCGAAAGATGAACTTGAGAACCCAACTCAAGAATACAAGAATGCAAAAAGGAGAAACAGTTCAAGACTATTTCTCTAGGGTTTCTCAATTCAAGGAACAGTTAGAGGCAATTGGAGACAAGTTCGATGAAGATGAACTCATGATGACAACTCTTAATGGTCTCACAAGACCCTGGGACGTCTTCATCCAAACTATTTGTGCAAGAAAAGAGAAACTCCAATTTGACAGTTTATGGGAAGAATGTGTTCAAGAAGAAGCAAGAGTGGCTAATCGAGAAGTTGTTCTATTAAGAGATGAAGATAAAGCCCTAGTTGTTCATGCTAAGGGTGGAAAGGGATAGTCTCATTTTCAAAAGGAGAGTCACTTTCATAAAGAGTCTCACTCTCCAAAGAGATTCCAGAAATATCATAAAGGTCAAATAAGGAAAAACAATTTCTCCTCCTACCAGTGTTAATCATTGTGATAAGATGGGACACATTGCTAAGAATTGTCCTACCAAAAGGGAAGAATACAAGAGGAGAAATAACAAAGACATGATGCCCATGTGGCTGAAGATGATGAGCCACCCAAGAAGTTAGCTAAAGAAGAGATTGAAGAATATGTTTTGTTTTCTGCTCTCTCAGGATCTGTGACACTTGGAAAGGATACTTGGCTCATAGATAGTGGTGCCTCTAAACACATGATAGGTCAGAAGAACACTCTCTACAGTCTTGTAGAGAAAAAATCCTCCCAGAAAGTTTCACTTGGAGATGATTATTAATACCCAATCAAGGATTGGGAGAAGCCACCTACAAACTTGATTCAGGAACTCCGATGAGAATGAAGGATGTACCAGGTTTGAAAAAGAACTTACTTTCTATTTCTGCTCTAGATAAGAAAGGTTTCAGGGTTGCATTCGTAGATGGCGAAGTTCTTATGTGGTCTAAAGGGAAAACTATAGAAGATGCAGTTGTTATTGGAATAGAAAAAGGTGGTTTGCACAAGTTAAAGGGTCACTTAGAGGTAGCCTTGACTCATTCTACTGAAAGTCCTTGTGAACTTTGGCATAGAAGGATAGCTCACATCAACTACAAAGCCTTACATGTAAGCAAGGTAGTTACAGGTTTACCAGAACTAAAGGTTGATCATGAAGGTGTATGCAAGGGATGTGCACAAGGAAAGAACACAAATAATTCTTTTTCAAAGAGCAACAATAAAGCATAAGGAATTTTGGAACTTGTCCACTCAGATGTATGCGGTCCAATGCCATCAACCTTTCTAAGTGGGTACGTATACTATGTATCATTTATTGATGATTACTCTCATAAAACTTGGGTTTATTTCTTGAAATCAAAAGATGAAGTACTTGGAAAGTTCAAGGAATTCAAAGCCTTGGTACAAAACCTCTCCAAAAAGAAAATCAAGAAACTTAGGTCAGACAATGGAGGAGAGTACACTTCAAATGAATTTGGAATCTTTTGCAAAGATGTCGAGATTAAGAGGGAGCTCACCACTCCCTATAATCCTCAACAAAATGTATAGCAAAAAGAAAGAATAGGACGATTATGGAATCAGTAAAGACTATGATTCATGATCAAGATCTTCCAATGCACTTATGGGTTGAAGCAACAAGAACAACAATATATCTCCATAACAGATTATCCCATAGTGCACTTGGATTCAAAATCCCTAAAGAAATGATCACCGAAAAGAAGCCAAAAGTAAGCCATCTCAAAATATTTGGTTGTCCAATATTTGTACACATTCCGAAAGAAAAGAGAACTAAGTTGGATCCTTCAGGAAAAAAGGGGATATTTGTTGGGTACTGTGAGGTCTCTAAGGCCTCCAGAATCTACATACTAGGTTACCATCATATTGAGATCAACAGAGACGTAACATTTGATGAAGAATCAACACTCAAGAGATCAAGGAAATGCCAGTTAGAAGAAGTGTATGAAGAAGAACATGTAGCTCCCAGAGTTGTAGAACCCATGAAGGAAGTTGCAATTATCCCTAATGATGAGATTCCAGAAGATCATGATATGATAGAATCTCAAGAACCTCCCTGTATGACGATCTCTCACAAGAGAAAGCTAGCTTGGGCTAGAGAACTTATTCAAGATGCAGAGAAGTATGGTGCCCTAGAAGGAACCATGGGACAAAGCAAGAAGCCTAAGCCATTCTCCAGCTATGTGGCCACACACCCTCTACAAAGGCACCCATGAATGAGACACTACAATCCCTTGTATGTCATGAACCCCATGCCCATTGAGTCTTGACCCTTAACCACTTCATCCACTTTACATGGCTTAGAGAGGGATCTCTTGGAAACACTCCTTGACCTAGGGAAAGATCTACCCAATAGGACACCTCGTCAACCCTCCCATATCCAATGGCAAGTCGCATAATGTCTTTGAGCACTTAAATGTTTGACAGGGTAATCTTTGATGCACATGATTAGGTGGCTCATTTATTGAATTGATTTATTTATCATGATATTTTGACTTGAGATCCTTGGAGGGCATGCTTATTTGTCTTTGAAGGACCTAGTTGGTGGATAGTTTTGGAGAAACAAGCCTAGCTTGGGCTTCCATGGGGCTTGAAGCCCACAGGTGGATGCTAAGGGTCTGCATGCCAGATGAGAGAGATGAAACTTTGGAGGCCTAGAAGATGACTTGAGAAACATAACCTAGCCCCTCCATGTCAAACTTTTTTCGTAGGAGAGGCAAAACGTTATCTTTAGGAGCATGACGTCACCTAGAGGGGCTAGGGTTTGGTGGTGAGCTTACCACTCATCGGCACATGAATGTTTTGAGGAGAATGAGGCTTTGCCATGAAGGAAGCGAGTTGGATGCTTGACATGTGGCTTTGGGAAGCCTACCTACACACCTCCAACACCAACGACTTGCTCCTAATGTCAAAACATCCCCCAAAGGGGTGACGTCATATTGAGTTAGGGTTTCTTCTTGTGTAAAAGTAAATTTTAAGTGAATTATTAAATATTATTTTGTAAAAGGGGCAAGAATCAAGATTAGAGTTGTTGACCCCTAGTCTTGTGGTTTACCCTAAAATTATGTGGACAAACTATTTTGGAGACATTTTGTATAAATAGAGATAATAATATCTCATTTCATAACATATCACTCCCATTTGGAGAGGCCTTGGACTGAAATTTTCGCTATCTTTGGCTAGTTTCCCTCTTGTGCTCTTGTGTATGGCTACTTTCTTGGTAATTGGTTGGTGGAAGTGATGTGCTAGCCTTGGAAGGCTATTCTTTTGCTATTGTGGTGATTTGTCTTAGCATTTCTCCTTGAATTGGTAAGCCTTTTTACATTGTATTATCATTTATGTTCAAGACAAGGTTATTTTGCTAGAGCTAGGTGGGAAGTATAAGGGCATACACCCCCACCTTAGCCTCCATCATTTTATGATTAATTTTTGTTGGTTTAATAAGGGTTTTCTAAGAGAAATATAAGTGCACACACTCTCTTAGCCGAAACCCTAGCTAGGGATACTTGCCTTGGGGAGTAAGAGGATTTACACTCCCAAGGAGGTAGTACCTCTATCTCTTTCTTTCTTGACTCCATTAACCCAATCATTAAAGGCACTAGTCATCACTTGTTGCATTGGAGAAATAAATTGTTGCCTTGGTAAATGTGAAATTTCCTGATTTTGAAGTTGTTCCTAGTGGAATCAAATCTATGCTATGAATGCTTGCTTGATCAATTAGGGCATTTCATTTCTCCAAGTCTTTCTTGATGCTGTTACAAATTTAATCTACAACCATTAGGGCTGCAGAAAACCCTAACCAAACTCTTCAATAACTCCTAATTTAACAATTGATAATTGCCTAAAATCTGCCCACATAATCTACTAAGTACAACACATCTTTTGGCAAGTTTTGAGCAAATTTTAATGGTTAAATCTCTTTTTGTAATAATAAGTTTGTTACATCCATAAGGCTGATAAATATCACTGCAGTTATCTTTTTATGACAGCCTTGTTTTTGTGCTAAAGTCTCGCTCTATCATTGTTGAGTTAAACTAGTTTTTACTAGCTTGTCTCGTGCTTATTCAAATGGACTTTTAGCACTTATTTTGCAGCCCTTATTTCCTTTATGTTTTGATATATATCATTGATTATTGCTGCAATTAGGGACAATAAACTTAACTTGCTTGTCCACCTAACATTATTATATGCAAGTGTGGCTCTTCTTGTGTCTCGGGCAGGTACAAACACCCTTTGCAGGCATCCAAAGATTTGACAACCTTAGAACACCCGAAGACGAGTCATCAAAACCACTTTCCTCTTCCATCATTGACCTTTAGGGGGATACTCCTCTTCCATCCATCTCAATCCCCCCAGGGTCACCGGGATCGCCTCCCTAGAGTGACCTAGTCACCCTTGAAGTGCGGGACCTATATCGAGGTGACATTGGGTATATTGTCCCTTAGTTGTCGTCACTTGGTGGTTGGGTCGGGCTTTTCCCAACCAACAACTTGTGCGATAACAAAGCCCATAGGTTGGATACCATGACCCACACCTTGGGAAAATAAGAAAGATGAACGCTGCCTTTGGAGGCAAAAGGAGACACCATAGTGGACCTTGCCTAGCCCCTACTAGCCCAACGTTTGGCTTCTTGAGGCCAAAACGTCACATTTTGAGGCTTGACATCATCCTAGGGCTAGGGTTTTGGTGGTGGAGTTATTGATGATGGACACTTGGCACGATTTTGACAGAAGGGGGCATGGCTTGAAGGAGTAAACCCTAGAGCATGAAAGGGAGGTCCTAGAAGGCCCAACAACTTCCATCCTCAACTCCAACGACTTGCAAAAAGGTGTCAAAACGTCACCCTCTAGAGGGTTGATGTCACCTTAGGGTTTCTTATGTGCATTTTTTAAAGTTAAATTTGAATTTGGTAATGTAAAGGGGCAAAGTAAGGGTTGTTGACCCCTTACTTTGTGGCTACCATAAAATTAAGTGGACAAACACTTTTTAGAGGATTAGTATAAATAGAGATCAAACTCTTGTCATTTTATCATAGCTCTCCCATTCTAAGAAGACTATTGTCGCTGAAATTTACGCCCTACATGAGAAATTTAATTATCTCTCTCTTGTGCAAATGATTTTTGGTGATCTCTCTTGGTGAATTGTTGAGCTAAGGTGGTGCACACCTCTTGGAGACTTCTTCTATTGCTTATCGATGGACATTTCTTGGTAAACTAGGGTTTGGTCTTTGCTATTGTGGAATTGGTAAGGAAATTTCTACATGTGTTGGTGTTTTCTACTAGTTTCATTGATATTATTGTCTTAAACCCTTGGAGGAGTATAAGAGGATATACCCTCTGTTGAGATTTGTACCTTGGGAGGTGTTTCCCCATGTGTTTTTGTCCTCCTTAGCACATGTGGGAAGGATTAGACACTTTGTACCTAGTACTTTTGTCTATTTTCACTTTGACTTTGGTTAAAGTGGATTTTGGTCACTTTTGGCAAAAGTGAGTATTAAATCACTTTGTGGTGATTTTGGAGACATAAGTAGACTTAGGAAACTTAACCCAAAAGTGGGTTATGA
>JZKD02S1486404.1:0-10745 GCA_000966675.3 Picea glauca | reverse complement strand
TGGCTTTGAGCTTAAGCTCTGTCCTACCCCTGCTTCTTTGCCTTTCTTCTTCTACATCTCGACAGGAAAAATGTAGTGCATCCATGACTTGTGCGGGTTACGTTTAACTCCCGGCCATGACATTACTTCTTTGTCAAAGGCCTCCTTCTCTAGGTAGAACAACAACATCCTTGAGTGGAAGTCCTCCCTGTTGGCATGCCTCGGTCATACACACGTATGATTTCAGTTCATGCTAAATTCAATTTTCCTCTTGTTGCAGTTAGGTATCTCCTGTGGAATGCACAACCTCTGCATTGTGTCGATAATCTTGTTATACCACTTGGAGAACGTCGTGTTGTTAAATTTTGTGTTCTCCGAGTTTTCCCTGGAATGCCAAGGCTCAAACATCTTCACAAGGGGCCCCTTGTCTTCTAGCACCAATGGTATTCCAGTGGGTGGATTCCACTTTATCATTGTGAATGCCATTAATAGGTATCCATACATGAAGGTGCCTCCCTTCTCCCGGGATTCCTCGCAAGCCATGATTAGTTCCTCCAACAGGTAAGTACAACAATTGAATACAACATCATTGGTGCAAAAATCAACCACTGATAATGCATCCAACGTGCATTATCCCTTGTATTACAAACTCATAACCTTGCTAGCTATGATGTAGCAGCCATTACTGACTATCTCTAGTAGTATCAGATCAATTTTGGATGTGCGCCCCCACTCTGAGTGTGGAACCTTTCATAGAGGCCGGTCTCCCATTTATTCTTTCCGTTCTTACTGGGACCCTAGAGTCCTTTATACATGTCCTCACCTTCGAGGGATAGTCCAATAAGTTGATGGATGTCGTCGGCATGGATTGGATACTTCCTATCCAACCAGAGACTTTTGTCATGCACCTTGTTGATCAGGAATTTGGTGCACCGTGCAACATCACCAAAGGTACCGAACATTGGTAGGTCTCTGAGGTTCATTATAGCTGATTTGAATAAGTTGATAAATTCAGGCCTTGGCACGAACTACATGCCTCCCAAATAATTTGGAGAGATACTCCATAATATGTCTATGTTCATCTGGGGGAACAAGAATGGGTATATTAAGTCAAGATCAAGGAGCTTGACCTGCTCCACCTTCCCCTTTAAATCACCCACGACCTCGACTCGGGGGTCGCAGGGATCATCTGGTACTGCGTCTTTGGACATGGTGCCTCGACTCCCTGTAGCTCTCAACATTATGGGTTCTGGATATGATTAAATTCCATGGAAAAATAAGGATTTTGTGGTCACAACTACGGGTTTCAGGGTTGCACAGGCTTGCTCGCTCTACAGAATTCATAAATTGCTAAGTTATTTGAAAAAAATGTGTTCTATGGTGAGTTCTCAAATCCTTACAATTGGGCTTATCTGGCAAGTTCATTAATAACTATTGTTCATCATGAGCATATGGACGTAACTTGTATCTAATTTGTCTGACGGGATGGGTTAACGGGGTAAATCCTATTGGGCGATTCTGGCATTTACTATGCAAGTTGGACAGGGGCGTGGTCGATTTTAGACCTTTTTGTTTGACAGATGGGAATCTCGGCGTGAATACCTATGGTATCTTCATGTATCATGTCTTTATGGCTTAACCAAATTCAAACGGGGTACCGTAATAGTAATAAAAGCTGTGACTAGACTAGGTTCGTGTGGCACATGGACTCAAATTGCATTCGAATTTGTTCTCCCTCTGACCAAAAAGGGGTCCCCATCATATTAATGATTTTCATTAATGAGTTATTTACGTTTCTGATCCTACACTAATGAGTAATGATTTTGGCATCAAACAACACTTAAACATAAAAGAAATGAACTACATGTCGTGGCACAACACTGCACATGTCGAATATATTAATTGAATTTATGAAAATTTCCTAAAACTCAAATTTGAATATTATACATGCTCCTTTAGACTAGAGAAAAAGTCCTTTAGCTCAGTTCTGAGACATGTAGGGTTTCAGATGAGTGTCATTCACCCATCCTGGCCACACCATACCATCCAGTAGCGCAAGTCTGACTACTCCAGAAGGTCGGATATCCGCAACTATAAATGGTCCCAACCAATGCATGCACAACTTTCTAGGATGCTTATGGTACCGACTGTCATAGAGTAGGACCTTGTATCCTTGTGTAAATACTTTAGTCTTAATCTGTCTGTCATGCCAATCTTTTTTCCTTTCTTTCTCAACCGACTGTTGGAAGTCTGCTAAAAACCTGGTCTCTTCAAGTTCTTGTAACTCCATGAGTCTCTGTGTGATTGATTCTTTCTCTGACATATGGGTGATCTGTGCAACATACAAACTCAGAGTTATGAATTTTGCAGACACCACAACATCTTTCCCATAAACTAGCTGAAATGGTGTGTACCTGTGGAGCTTCTCTGTGGTTTTTCGGTAAGCCCATAGTACTGCTGGAACTCTATCATCCCAATCTTCTCGATTTGTGCAACAGACCTTTGTTAATCCTCTCTCCAGAATCTTGTTGAACACTTCTACTGTTCCATTGGCTTGTGGGTGGTAGGGGATAATTTTGTGATATTGGATCAAGAACTCTATTGTAAGATTTTCTATAGTGCTACTAATAAAATGAGCTCCCTGATCATTGGTTAAACCTCTAGGACATTGAAATCGAGTGACAGTAGTTTAAAAAATGAACCTAGTAGAATTATCGATCGAGCAATCCTAAACAACTGTTGCCTCATCCCAACGTGTAAGGTAGTTAGTTGCGGTAATAATTAATCTAGCCTTTGAATACTTAGATGTGGGGTTGATCGGTCCAATGAAGTCAACCACCCACTTCTCAAATTCCTGTAGAGCTCGAACTACTTGAAGTGGTAGTTCATCTCACTGTGATGTCTTACCCACTCTTTAACAAACATCACATGATATAACATATACCTTTGCATCTTTGAAGAGAGTTGCCCACCAAAGTCCAGGTTGGAGGAATTTCTACGCAATGGCCTTTCCTCCTACATGACATCCCTCAACTCCACTATGGAACTCCCACAATATATCATGCCTTTCATGATACAAGACACATCTCTTGAGGATACTATCTAGTCCCAATTTATACAATTTCCCTACAATCAACTAATAGTCCGCTACTCTAACAACCATATGGAATTTTTGGGTTGCGGAATATGTTTCTGGGTAGGCTCCTGTACTTAAGAAGACTACTATGTCTTCCAAGTACTCGGGTATGGCCTCAACCCAGAACATATATGCATCCAAAAATTGATCATCAACTGCCCCACCACTTTCCCCTTACTCTAATATAGACATGTGATCAGGTCCTACGTTGCATTTTCAAGGCTTAATAATTACTTCAAAAGAGAATTCCTGAAATAGTAGAAACTATCTACAGATTCTCCCTTCCAACACATGTTTTTTAACTAGATATTTCAATGTAGAATGATCAATAAAGAACTTAAAATGAGAACCTAACAAATAATGTATAAATTTCTGTAAAGCATAAATCATTGCTAAACCCTCCCTTTATGTCGTTGTGTAGTTGCGCTCAGCTTGTGATAACTTCCTTCTCACAAAATAGATAGGATGATCCATGGCTCCATCTCCAGGTTGCGCTAAGATAGCTCCTAAGTTAATACTTGAAGCATCTACGTGGATGTGAAATTCATTTTCCTAGTTTGGGAATATCAGAATCGGTGTTGTGATGAGCTTATCCTTTAGGGTCTTGAATGCTTTATCACATTCTAGAGTCCATTGGAACATTTATGCCTTTTTCAATAGATTCTCTAGAGGTGCAGTAATGGTTGCATATCTTCTGATGAACCTAAGATAGTACCCTATGTGTCCCAATGTGGAGCACAATTGCTTAGCACTCGTAGGTGGTGGACTGTTCATAATAACCGCGACTCTGGCTGGGTCTACCAGTACTCCTTCTCAACATACTATGTGGCACAAAAAATTTCCATGTGGTACACAGAAGATACATTTTATGAGATTCAATGATGTCTGCAATTCTTTGCATCTGTCAAACATCAGATGTAACAACGCTACATGTTCCTTGAGAAAACTATATATCATCCAATAATCCATATAAAATTATATAAAATTCTGAATAAACTCTCTGAAAGATGTTATTACAATCATGGAGAAAACTGCAGGGGCGTTCTTTAAGCCAAATGACATCACATTGTATGAAAAATACCCCCATTCTATTATGAATGTGGTCTTTTTTTTATCCTCTTCGAAAATCCTTACTTGGTGGTACCCTGAAAATTCATCTGTAAATGAGTATGCTTCTTTCCCCGCAACTTGTTCTAACACCTCATCAGTAAAGGGTGTTGGAAAAGGGTCATGCACACATGCATAATTAAGGCTTCTATAGTCTACATAGACCCTGATATCCTCTGTGCCTTTCTTGCTCTGGATGACTATTGGGCTGACCCATTCTGCTTCTTCTACTGCAAAAATAAGTCTAGCTTCCAACATCTTGTTTATATCCTTCTTAACCTTCTCTTTAAGTCTAGGGTTGAGGCGGTATGGTCTATGCCTCACAGGCTTTGATCCTAGTTTTAATTCAATTTTCATTTCTCCCATAATTCCTTTGATCCCCTTTAACTTTGAAAAGGTCTTTGGGAAAAAATCCTCATATTCCCGCTATAAACTATGTATTTCTTGACTAGTTTTATCATCCCAGTAGTCTCCCACCATAGCTATCTTAGGTTGCTCTGTGGTCCCTATATTAAATTTGCGCAACTTTAATGGGTAGTTATAAGAACTATCAATCTGACTGGGTATGATGTTCTATATTTCTTTGTTCCCTTCTGTCTCTTTAATGGCTAGGTTTCTCAATTCCTCTAAATCATCTAGGATTTATGAATCCCAGGAAATCTTATAACATTATATAGGCTTCTTGTCTAAGGTTAGATGAAGATTAGTCTGAATTTCTTGGCTATGTTTTGCACATACCACTAGGTTTGATTTCTGATCACTATTTTCTTTAAAAAGAAATTCTTTAATTCTTTACAGGACTACTTCAAGATTAGGGTACTTACTTGTAAACGAGAAGTCCTTGCAAAAGTGATATGCCAACGTTTTCTAGTCGCTGGTCTGTCTTCTAGTTTCTTCATGTATGAACCAAGATTTTGGGATTGGATCTAGTGAGTGGGGAAATACCTGAACCCATAAGGGAGAAGGTATTTCCACAACTTGCCACTGTGTCACGCACTATTCAATATGTGCTCTAGGATCATATTCTCCGTTGAAAAATTGCACAACTTGGAAATCCATCTGTATATCTAATTCCAACTGCTCCTTATTCTGAAACCTTTTCTTGATATCTTGCTCCACATCGTGCCAATTTATGAGTAAGGTGTTGTGGTTGGCCCACCATAGTATGAGAATATTTCGTATGAGCCTTGCTGCAAACTGTCAAATGCCAGTTCTGAATCTTCGTCCATTGACTGTATACTTATCCAACTTACTGATCCATCAATAATAGGATTTATGTAATACTCTCTTGTTCCCGCTATTATGATCTACAATTGATCCAAGTATTCTCCCTCCATATTTTTGTCTGTTGGCTCTGTATATCTCGGGCCTAGATACAGATCCAAGGTTTGAACTACCTTGATTCCATCTACTTCAAATGTCATTGTATATTTATTTAGGTCAATTACTGCATAGTTGTCATAGGCCCAATCAATCCCAAGTAGTGCAGGGTAAGGGTCCTTATCCCCCATAATCTCAATCACCTCAAAGTCAGCTATAGTCTTCACTCACACAACATCTATTTCCACATTCTCCAGTCTTCCTATTGGGAAGATGAAATATTGGTTGACCATCCTTAGTTGGATTGGGGAATATGTGAACTAGGGTTTTACTAAGGCTTCCCAAGTCTTTTTAGGCATAATGTTCACATTGGATCCTAGATCCAACATGACACCCTTAATCTCAAATTCGTCTAACTGGGCTACTAGTCTGAATTCTTTTCCGGTTCGTACATTCCTTCTCTGCACCCTTTGAGTACTCTTCTAAGGAATATTAGTCCTTATTCTTGATTCTATGGGTTCATAATTCCCTAAAACTAGGTATATCACATTGCACAACTTCTCTGTTAATTTGGTCATTCCCAAGAATATCAAAATAATTGAAACCAAAGGTCGACTATATTTTGAGGTTGCTCAGGTTGTCTTAGTGTGACTACGAGGTTTCTAGGTTTAGGGGGTGAAGCATGGACTTGCACAACCTTAGTGTAAACAATAGGCTACGGGGGTTTCTCTTGCATCTCAGGGATATGTATATTTTGAAATACTTCTATGGCATTTTTAAAGAACAACTTCTATTTCAGAGGATCATACCTGTCTTCCTTAGTTGATTCCTTCTGGATCTAAGGTAAATTGTCACCATCAGCTCCATTCTTTTCCCCTCCTCGAGTGATGATATGAAGGTTGGGAAATTGTCCGATAATAACTCTCTTTATTTCTGAATTGATGAGGTTAGTTCTTCGTTGACGTACCTGATCTTCCCATTTTGCAATCAGTTCTAGGCAGTCTTCAATTGCATGCCCATTGGTTCTGCAGTGGGAGAACCATGTCCGCCTCAGATGAGGATAATATCTATCCATATGTCCTTTCCTATAACAGTTATAACATCTTCTTGGCCCTCTTCCCCCAGTTATTCCTCCTCTGAATTCTCCTCCAGCTCCACCTCCACGACCTCTTCTTGGTCCCTGAGGGTTTTCATTCACCCTGAATGATGTCCAACTTGTCTGCAAGTGCATCCAACACTCTACATTGATTGGTACTATGTGTGGTAGATGCACATAACTTACAGTGTATTGTATTTGGTACTATCAAATATTTATACATGATGGGGCACTGTCTCGGCCCATGCCCATGGATTAAAAAAATCTCGCAATACTCAACTGCTGGTGCTGCTTGGCTCCCTGGAAAAGCATGATATGGGGTGGGATTATGGAATGGTAAATTCAAAAACACTTGTGCAAATCCTCCTGTGGGTCCTGGTGAGGGTCCCATCATATTATGAAGAGGTCCAATTCCCCTAATTTGTGTACATTCATTCACCATATGTCCTTTTATATAACATCCGGTGCACCAGACCCACAGTCGTCCTGGTCTAGGTATCGTCAGTTATTGAATATTTTTTGTAAGCGCTGATATTTTCCCTTGTAATTGTGTCAATTTTCATCTGCTGGGGGTATGGTCACTCTCAGAATCCCAGGATATCCCATCATGGCTTCAATCTTCATCGATTGTTCCAAGGCGTCTGTCAAAGTGGCTATCCACTGTTGCATTAGCGGAATACGTGTCAGAGGTAGCAATCCATGAATGTACCATTCTCTTTGATGTTCCTCATGGATTGGATGTGATAACCTCCTTATAAAATTTTTAAACTTTTGGTTGTATTCCTAGGCTGATTCACCTTCCCTTTGCTGAATATCGTGCAACTCAGACAGATCTTGTTGTTCTGACTGAGGTAGCTTAAACTCCACTATGAACCTTGTTTGTACTTGACCAAATGTGAATTATTGACCTTGCGTTCCTGACACTCCTCACTCAATAATATTCATGTACCATTTGAGAGCGTGACCTCTCAAGGTAGTCTATAAATCAACCAACTTATTCACATCCAGAGTCCCTCTAGATATCCAGATTGCTTCACACAAGAACCAGTGTTGATCAACATCTTCATCTCCCTTACCCAAAAATTCTGGGTATCGGGCAATCAAACCTCCCACGTGACCAACCATTGTTGATCTTGGTGCTCCTATCAAAATGAAACCTAACGGTCCCTCTTGTGTTCTACCAGGGGATCCCAATATCCTCCCTGCACTCGCGCTTCCTAGCTGTGATTGACTAACTAATTGTATTGGAAAATAACTATCATAAGAGGGTAGTATCGAAATTACCACTTGTATAGAAGACACTTGGGGTATAGGCTATTCAAGGCTGGCACCATTGGCTTCGGGGTGGTTTTCTTTGATTTGGGGGGTCTCATTTTCTTCCTCTGGAGCGGTCTCTTCAACCGTATTCCTGATCTTTCCTATCATGTTGGCTGAATATTCTCTTTCCACTTCAAGATCCATGTTGACTTCCTCCTCTCTTGATTCTACACCTTCTCCTTCTTTTTCACCCTCGTGGGGACTTCTTTCTCTCTGCGCTTCTCTCTCACTTAACCTTTGATTGGCCATTCTTTCATGTCTTCTCATCTTCCACAACTCTTCCATCTGTCTTTCCTCTACTTCTCCTGGTACGACTTATTTCCGAAACTTCTCGGACTGTCTTGCTTCTTTCTTGATATTTCCATGCCACCACTTCTCAACTATGGTGACTCTTTTCAAGGCTCGCTCGTCTCTTGAGTCCATTTCTTATTGTTTCCCTCGCTTATCAAAGAACCCTTCCCCTCTCTCAAGACATGATTCTACTCCAACCTCGCCCTACCCAAAGCAAGGGTGTTTATGTTGCCATTTCATTTGTTGACATAGTCAACATCCTCTCTTCCATCAAGAAAACTTTAATCCACAAGGGGATTTCTCTAAGCAGTCTTTCCCTGGCATCTTTCTTGAAATATGCCTCTTCTCGTGAAAAGTATTGGTGATTCTTGGATGAAAACTCAATAATATATCCTTCTAATGTGGTATTGACCCATAAATCAATCACTCATGTGACCAAATAGTCCAAACGATGAAGTTCTACAATAGTTTATGTGTCCCAAGTACAGGTCCTCTTGACTCGTTCTTGGAACACTGGAGCTTATTGGAGCCTATCTATCCAATGGAAAAATTATTCCAGAAATTTAACCCAAAATATCTCGTACTGGTCACTCGATATTTATGAGTAAAAGACTACCTCCCGAGTATCTTTCACATATTTTCCGCTTAGCTCTGCTTCTTTCCATATGAAGGCCTCACAGTTTCTCTCCCACCATTGGTCAATATTATATATGTGAATCCACGGAAGAATCCTCCCTACAGGTTCCCTTTTAACGCATATCCCGACAATAGAACCATTTTGTTGGCACAAGTTTGATCAGACTAGGGTCCTTCTCAGGTTACCAACAAAAGGTATTGTGTAGTCTAGAGTGCTGACATTTTCATTTCCTCTGAAGAGAAGAAGTCTCACCTAAAGCACTGCTGAGACAAAAGGATAGGGAAGGGAAAGGAAAATACATAGGAGGACTCACAGAACCTTCAAGATTCATCCTAATCTTGTGCAAGACATCTAAATACATAACATATCTAAACTCATATACGCAAGAAATGAAGCTACTTATGTTGTGGAAAAGAATTCAAACACAAAGACATCATGTGGAACTTATGAACCATAAAGAAGTACTGTAAATATACAATGCATAGGGATAAACACAGAAAGATACAACATATTTTGAAATTTTGGATCCTTCTTCATATATTATCTTCAAGTATTCCTGCATTACCATCTCAAATATACACAATAACACTTTGTTACAGACTCCTGGCCTTGGACTCAAAATATGACCTCTCATCACTAAACAACAACAACTATGACCTCAGCCTTGCAATAAGGGAAGAATTTGACCAAACCCTTTTACAATCACTATCCAACAACCCTTTTACAATCATTTTCATCCCTATATATATAAGTTAAGTTGTGTATTCTAGCTTTGTCATGCATACTTGTTCTATTGCAACCACTTTTGCTTTGCTGGCATTGCGTTATCCTTTTCACAAGTGATTTCTGTTACTTCTCCTTGCTCTACTATCCATCTTATTATGTAGCTTGTGCAACTCGTACTGGGCCAAAACTGGGACTGTAGTACTTCTTGCGCAACTCCTTATAAAAAATGAAGGGCCCAACACATGTCATCGAGATACACCACTACAAAAGAATTGGTGAACGACCACAAGATATCGTCCATCATCCTCATGAAATTTGTTGGGTCATTTTTCAAACCAAATGGCATGATCAACCATTCAAAAATACCTTTGTTTGACTTGTAGGCAGTCTTTCATACATCTGTCTGCTCTATTGGGACCTAATGGTAGCCAAAATTCAAATCAATCTTACTGAAGTATTTCCCCCCCTTGAGTTGATCAAGGAGATCATCAATTCTAGGAATCAAGTATCAGTTCCTGACTGTGATTTTATTTAGGGCCCGATAATCAATGTAGAGTGGCTTGGTCTCGTATTTCTTCTGGAAAAGCATGATTGGGATTACACAAGGTGATGATTTGGGTCTGATGTTCCCCTTTTGGATTAGTTCTTGGATCTGACGCTTGATCTCCTCATTTTATATAGAGAGCAGTGATATACTAGCCCATTGTGTAGTGGTGTATCGAAGGTCAGATCGATGGAATGCTTGACCTCATAGTGTAGAGGTACCCCAGTAGGTGAGGAGAAGATGTCTTTGTATTCTTCGATGACCTTATCCACTTGCTTCTACTGTCTGGAGAGGTTGGACATGGAGGGCCTGGATGTGGCTGCAATATTTTTCTCACTCTGAGAGCGAATCACGAAGAAGACAAACTTCCTGGTCTGAGAGATGAACTTCCTGCATTGCTTAACAAAGATCAAGGAAATTTTACTAGGTGGGACTACCTCAGGTATCATGTACAATTCATTATTCAAAGTAATAATAACATTGCGAGGCCTAGACTCATATACAACATGACATTTCCACAAATAAGGTTGGCCCAAAAGAACATCACAAACTTCAAGGGGAGAAACATCACAAAATACCTCATCTTTGAAGG
>JZKD02S1486382.1:0-10745 GCA_000966675.3 Picea glauca | reverse complement strand
TTGTTCTGGTGCTTAAATTTCTGCTCGATTTTAACAACATATTGATAGGCAACACCGAGTGATGAGATGTCCAGAAAATCCATTTCAGTTTGGATGTATCTGTGTAGAGCCCCACAGTATTTCAATAAACCAAATGGCGTTTAGAGTCTTTGATACCTAGCTTGGTGCACAAGGTATGGAAGCTATTGGTGAACTCTGAAACTGATTGGCCCCTCTCTTGCTGCAGTGTGGTCCATCTCATGTACTGGTCCTCATAGTTTCCAACAGGGTAATACTGTTCCTTTGCCGCATCCACAAAAAAATCCCAAGTGGGCTCGACCCCATATATTCCATACTCCTCTGTGGAACTCTGCTCCCAGTAAGTTTTCCACCAATGTTTGACATGGGGGAGAGCTTTAAGGAGTGCAAAGGTGATCTTTTCTTTGTTGGAAAAGTTGTGAACAAAGAAATAACCTTCTAGCAGAGTTAACCGTTTTTCTAGGGCTTCTGCATATACTTGTCCTTCAAATACAGGAATATCAAATTTAACTTGTAGCTTGAAAGGTGAGGTGCCTCCAAAGTGGTCGCTTAATGAAGATGCACCTGATGCTATCGACAGGCATTGAAGGATGTGGGCAAAATTCTCCATCATTTCGTCCCTCTGTCACGTGAGAGCTTGCTCAAGCAACAGATTGATAGGATCGTCTACTCCGTTGTTTTTCTTTTCTTCTTCCATTGAGGGTTTCTTGGGTGTGAGAGAGCGATTGTCTTCAAGAGAGACAAGATCGAGACCCAAATTTCTATACTCGGACCTTGTCGGGGACATGCACTGAAAAAAAAACGATCAAGAGAAGCCTGCGCTGATACCACTGATCCGGATTATTTTTGGCACAAAATGAGAGCGGAGATATAACATAGAAATATTCAGAGATATAGAAGAAATATAACAAGATTCATATATATGCAGTAATACACGATTTCTATTAATGAAATAAATGTACAGAGACTATAAAAGTACAAAGTGAAAGACTCGCTAGAATGGTGGTATCTTATCTCTGAGAAGAGATGTGACGGCTACTCGCATTCACGAGAAGATGATTACCATGAGGCTCTGAAGGCCTTTTTACAATAAGAAGGAATGCCAAAAACCCTAGACATCCAAAAACCTAACCCTAGGAGATGAAGTGCCAAAAGTCATGTGGGCCCCATTTGGGTAAGTTGGTGCATCAACTTCCCGGGGTCGTAACTTTTGCATACGATCTCTGTTTGGGGAACTCAATAGCTCGTTGGAAAGATCTATCCGAGAAATACAACTTTTGGGTGAGAAACATTGATCTATGATCCATGTTGCTCCCCGTGTTCTCAAGAAACATCGTTTAGGGCCTCAAAATGGCCCTGGAAGTTAAAAACTGCTAAAAAATAGTAAATTACCAAAATTGCTAAAAACATGTTTTGGGCTAGTTGGAGAAGGTGGGTGGCCACCGAAATCCACTTGGATCAATGTTAGTCATTATCCCATGGAAAATATACTCAATTTCATTCCTCGACAATGATGCCAAAATGTTAGAAATCCGTAAATCTATTCGGCTGATAAACATACGACGAAGGTAAATTTTTCAACCAACTTTGAGACTCAAAACTAGCCTTTCAGATCTGGAGAGGGCTCTCTCGGAAATGGCGCGGTCTCTTCAGAGGATATTACTTTGGAAACAATGGCTAGATTTAAACACCTTCAATATAATGGGTTTTGGTTATATTGGTGTAAGAAAGTGAGACTTGGGCTATGGAGTCAATTTGAGGAAATGATAGAGGTAAATGACTCAGTGACCAGACTTGAGAGGATAAGTCTAGGTGAGCAATAATATTCAGTTTAAAACCGTAATGTGTGGCAGGAGAAAATATAGAAAGTAACTCAGGAGCACCGCTGCGGGCGAATTCAGAGTTATAATTAGAGTAAAACATTTTGTCTAAGTGGCGCAAACAAGGGGCATTGTACAATGAATCCACGGGTTCAAAATTTCGTTTCGAAATAGATAGAAAAATATTTGAAATAAATATAACAGGGAGCACATACGTGAATAAATAAGCACAATACATCCAACTACTACAACTAGAATATTTTCATCGAGTCACAGGACCTTTGCATTAAATTTTGGTCAAAAAATCAGATTACATACAATAGTTGTCATCTACCAAATTTTCCAACCAACCTCGCTTACATCGAAAATATGAAATATATAAATGAGGGCGCCGCTTGGGCTACCCTACTCTCTAATTGCTAACCCTAAAACTAGGATAAATGAGTAGCCTGCGTCAGAGGCTCTGCGCATAGTGCTTTCCAAAGATAGACAATAATCACGTCTGTTTGGTCATGACTATTTGAAAATTTTTCCACGAGGATATAAACATTGGTCAGGTCTTACTATGAAAAAATATGTGTCATTGTATCCCTTTGATCAGGTATTTGAGTGAACAAGTCTCTATCAAGAACTTGTTGTTTATCATAATGGTTTTGATTTCAGTTACACACTCACTTGCTGGAAAATGCATGTGGCAAGTGGCTGTTTGATTGACGTGGCCATTATCAAAATGGTAGAGCACTTCAAAGAAAAGTGTCCTTCAAAACTGCTAAGGTTTGTCTTATTTTTGCATGTGCAGAGATGAGCGCCAACTAAACTTGTTTTTTCTGCACACTGGCGAGAGCTACGCGAGCTTCCTTCTCGGTCGCTTTGCATTCTTTGGAATGTTTGATATGCCTTTCTTCCGTCAGTCTCTGTGTTTCTCACAGTTGTAGGATGGTGTCTTGTGCCTCTTTGAGACGCCTCTTCAGCCATGCCACGTTCCCTTCGCAACCCTGCACTGCTGAAGCTTTCGTAATCTTTGTCGCTAGCTATCGCCTCAATTCCATGTTTTCCTGATAGAGTTCAACGATAGCCAGCTTTGCCTCCTTCAATTGATGAGATGGCTCTTGATCATTCGATTCCATGATATCTCTTTCCTTTTTCTGCTCCTGTCTTCGTGGATTGATCTTCCAGCAGGCTCTAGATGGATGGCGTGCATAAGTAGTTTTTTATCCATTGATCTGGCACACGACTCTTCTGAAAATCGAGCTTCCACAACTTCCTTGTTCTTCCTCGGCCTACCCCTCCTCCGAGGAATTTGTTGTTGGGGAGATGGGGATTCTGATGTCTTTCCTTCCTGCGCAAGTCTTTCTGCTTCAAGCTCCGTGTGGTTTGATCTGATCATCTATGTGGGCGAAGGAATAACTCGTTTCACGTTCTTGGGAAAACGCACTGCAGGCGACAACGACTCCCAGTCATTTTGGGGATTGGTCTTGGCAGTTTGGCTACTCTGCTCTCCCTTTATTAAGCCTTGGGAGGTTTCCATGACATGACCAATTTGTATTCTACGTGCAGTATATCTAGTAGATGCACAGGGGAGGAAAAGAACTTAATAGACTAGACTGATAAGGTAAATTTGCGAATAGATTTTGGGCCTGGTTCTACAACTAGAAAGGGTGTCGAGCGTCCGGGATTTATAATGAGTTGGGCAGAAAAAGAAATCATACTGGAAGACAATGAATTCATGGTGACAAGATGTATTGAATCGAGTTGTAGGCTCTCCATGGAAAATCCCCATGTGTAGGATACAGGTAATGAGGCTTGTTGGTCATACATGATACGAACACCGCGATTTTTCTTTCCCTTGGCCTTCATGATGAACTAATAATAACTGTTGTACTTGCCAATGCAACTTTCATTAACCACTTGACTCAAACTAGGGAACGTAGAGACTGGTTTCTTAACGAGACTCAACTTTCTGCAAAATACATACCTGTACCACATATACAAGTTCTGACTCTGTCACCCCTTCCCATTTCCAAGGGCCAACCGACCACTTGCTGACTTCAACCTCATAGTGCTATGTACCTGACTTCACATGTTTGGATGCATGGGTCACAACGTGACTTAAAACCGACTCTAAATGGAAAGAAAAATGGCAACGCTAATAGATGTATGGGTCTTTGCTTTCCTTAAGTATGGAAACTGTGTAAATTTGGGATATTTTTCTGGAATGAATCGTTGATGGGTTTCATTTCAATAATGGTTGGAGTCACAGTATTATTGGTAGTTCTAAGTGTTAGCAGCCATAAAGGCTCTCTATCATCCTTGCTGGTTTTAGTTGGAGGGTTTCATTTGGCCTAGAGTGGTTGGCTATCTCCATGCATTCGTATCACCTTACCCATTCTTTTGTTGTTATGGGGTTTAGCGGTTTTGAAATACCTTGTGTCACTGCGCATTGTTTCACTTGGGTATGGCTTGTTCATGCTACTAATGGTTGCATAGTGGGTTATATTGCTTCTTCTCAGCTCGGTTCCATCTCAACGTTGTTAGTTGTTTGATTGGGGGAGCCACAAGGGTTATACCCTACGTGTTCCCAATATCGGTACAAAGCCAAAATGGAGCCTTACTCCTCTGTTCATAGTCTCTCCTATCACTAGAATTGTCACCCTGTCTGCGAAATCATTGTGGTATACTTTGTGTGTGTGCACCATCATTCTTGGAGGTTCTCACATGATGGTGGGAGTCGACTCTAGTCTCCCTATGTTGGTCTACAGAGAAAACCCTTATTTTCTCAAGCTTGGGTTTTTATAGAGGAAACCGTAACGGCCTGTCGGGTATACTGTTGATTGTTTTGAGTTGTTGGTATTGTCAACAATGTTTGGTTCCTAGCTCGTCCTGGTTGATTATGTTGACATTGGTGTTGGTTTTATTAATTAGTCACTGCATTGGTTATTATGACAGTCTAATTGATAAGCTCAACATTGAAATTGGTTGATTGAATAATGGGGTTGATACATAGTCACTGTCTTTTGCGTTGATATTATTGAAATGTTAACTCAACATTAGTTTACAATTGATTAATGCACAATGATTCCTTACGCATGATGCGTGGGTATGTGTGGAATTCCTACAACATGAGTCAATGATTACTGTGACTATGTGTTTTTAATGGCCAAATGGTTATTGCAATCGTGATGATTATGGAATTTCCATCCACTGTATATGTTGTGGTTATTTGATTGCACCATCAGAGAGGGTCACAAGTTTTTAAATATGGTTTTGTTGCAATTAGATCAATTTTTTTATGAGATTGGGCATACTGTTATTATCTCGTTATATTGGTTGATAGCCCAACATTATGCATGTTTAAATTCAGAGCGATTGAACCCTTAAAACCACATTAATACTCTATGTTTTGTCGAATGGTTTGTGTTCCGATCACAGTGTGAGTCTAAATGTTGATTGTTGTTTGTGTGTTTAAGTGGCAAGTCAGGGTCTTTGCATTTTAAATATGGATCATTGTTTTTTACTGTCCACTATGTATGCTTAATGAATATCATACATTTTAACAGTGATAGGCATGGGTGTTGTGGCAGTATGATCTATTTACAGTTGTAGATGGAATTGAGGAGTTAAATCGGGCATGCTTTATGTGTTTGTGTTGATGGAAGGTGGTTGGCTTTTGATACTGAACAAAGTGGAATTAAGTGACCATTTATTCATTTGGGAATTGTTTTAAAATATGAAATGGATAAATGAGAAGAACAAAACTCTTCTACAGGTTGTTGTGGAATGCATATTGTCTTTTTTGATGATGCAGTGTTACAGATTGACTATGGACAGTGAGCAAGTTAATGCACATAATTGTTTTAATTTCACACAGTAGTTGTTCTTTTGTCATTTTGGTTGGTGTTGGACCTTTTTACGTTGATATGGAATGATTTTATGGATGACTTAATTAATTTTAAGAACAATACCCATTCTCCTTCTCAACCATTATTTCCCTTTTCGCTAATTACAACCCCCTCGCCTTCCCACATTCATTTTTCACTCCCTGTTCTAAAATTTAATTACTATCAAGAAGAATTCTATATTGAAGCAGTTTGAAGTTGCAGTTTCTTGGTTGGATGACAGTGATGTTTCTTTTATTTACATTACAGTTGATTGTTGATTGTCTTTGAGTAGTAATCATGTTTCTTTCCCCCTCATTTTATCATTTTTCTCTCAATACAAACCCCTCGCATATCCCAGGACCTTTGCTCACCCCCTGCTCAGTGACAACAGTTAAACAAGTTGCATGGATTGGATTACATGGGTCTGATATGTTGTTGAGCCAAAGTCTACTTCATATTTTGAAAGAGTTGTCATGTATGGTTGTTAAAGGAATTATTTGATAATCAATTATGCATACAAGAATGAGCTATTCAAATAAAAGGCTGAAAATTGAGGCCCACTATGCCCCTGTCAAAGATAAAGCTACTATAGCCCCTTTCTCACCTTCAAATGATTCTGATAAATCAATGTCATCTCGCATGAAATGGAGGGATGATTTCTCTCATATGATCAATGAGATTAGGCCTAAAGGCTCCACACTGCCTAAGGAAAATTCAGAGAGTTTAAAAGGTGATAGAAGTAACGAAGGACATATTGCCTCACAGACTAGAAAATATGGATTTTAAATTTTATTTATTTGTCTATTGATGAGAACAATTGACTTCAGATTTTTGGACAATAGGTTTTTTGGGATATATTTGTAATGTATTTTGAAAATGATTCCAGATATCATTGTGATAATTGTCAAAGATAAATGTGATGATGGGAGTCACAAGGAGGGGTATTTTTCTTAATTAACTAGTTATGTTATTATTGTTAAGATCCAAAGGGAGTCACAAGGGGTCCCACCTACTAGTTATTATTTATCTAAAACCCTTATTATGATTTATTATTTTTGTTCCCCCTTAACTAAAAAGTTGGTTGAGTTTTTAATTAACTTAACTAATGAGGTAGTTCAACTACTTCAACCAATTCTAATTTGCTTAAAGGAAAAAGAAAGGGAGGAACAAGAGGGGGATAGAAGGAGAAGTATACTATGGTTTGATCTTTGAGTTTATGTTGAGATAGTTCAATTTTCATTCATTCCTTAATTTATCACAAGCCTAATCCTTTTTTATGATAGCAGGGTCTTATTGTAGATAGCAAGATTCAGGGATGAATTACATCATTCAGACACTTTTTTTTTAGAGGTGTTGATCTATCTTTGATAGTCTGTGTAGACTTGTATGTTTGTGAATTAGTTTTCATGACTGACAAAGGATATTGTGTAGAGTCGATGAGCATCAATCTGTGGCAAGCTGGTCTAGCTTTTAGCATTCGGTTTTTTATTTTCTGTCAGAGGTCCTTTTGTATGTTCCATCGGGGATGTCTAAGTTTGACTTTGGTCCTAAATTTCTGCATGAAATTTTGTAAAGAGAATGACTCTTTGGTGAATTGGAATGAAATAAAGGATTGTTTTATGTCTCATCTATCTTGATTATTATCTTGGTGTCTTTACTTCTATCTCAACATTAATTTCAACAACTGTTATATTTAGAAAATCATATAAAAAGTGAATTTCCATCAAGTTTTTTGTTTATAAAAGACTAGCCTAAGCACTTGTAATGAATACTTGTGAGTTAGGATGTTATTTTTGTTGTCTATAAACATAGGGTGATATTCTTGTCTATTTTTATTTAGCCAAGCAGAATCTGAAAATGCTTGAGTAAGATCATTTCATATGTTTTCCTCAACAACGTGCAGATCACTATGCCAATGGAGAAATTGCTAAGAAAAGACAACAAGTTTCAGTGGAATGAGGACTGTCAGTGTGGATTGGACACCCTGAAAGAGAAGATGGTAACCACACCAATACTAGTATTTCCATATTGGAAAAAGACATTCCATGTACATGTATATGCATCAACCATAGAACTTGGAGCTATTCTGGTGCAGTTAGGAGCAGGAGAATTGGACAATCCTATAACATTCACTAGTAGAAAACTGTCAGAATTAGAGCATAACTACAATACCACAGAGAGGGAAGGCTTAGCTATGGTCTACACGCTTTAGAAGTTCGGGAATTATTTATTGGGGAAAAAACTCAAGATGTTCACATATCATTCAATGCTCAAATACCTCGTGAACAAGCCAGTGTTGGGGAAGAGAATTTGTAGATGGTTATTGTTGTTCCAAGAATTTGACTTTGAAGTGATAGTCAAACTAGGAAAGTTGAACGCAAGACTTGATCACCTATCGAGGATCACTAATGGGGAGGAACCTATGAATCTAGAGGACAAATTTCCCAACACACAGTCATTTTTAGTCTAGATAGTCGATAAATACTTCACAGACATCATTGAGTACTTGAGTACAAAGACTGTGCCACAAGAATTTAACACTGTGTAGAAGAAAAATTTGGTAGTCAAGGATGCAAATTACCAATTGATTGCAAGACACTTATACAAAATGGGTTCATATAGCATATTTAGAAGATGTGTTCTAGAACATGAAAGACCAAGAATTTTAGTAGAAGTCCATGAGGGAATACCAGGAGGACATTATGCAGGAAAAGATACCCTGCATAAGATATTGCGCGTAGGACTATGGTGGTTAACTGTTCACAGAGACTCAAAGGACTACTGTCAGAAATGAAATGCATGTCAGAGGGTTGGTGTTGGGCTTCAATTTTGTCATATTTTCTGCCATACAAATACACTCATCATTACACCTTCTCCCCGCATTTCGTCAATAATATATCCCTAATTACACCATAACCTCCATTATCACATTATTCATCCTATGTGGTTAATACATAATTTTCCATATTTTTAGTGATTAAAAGGATGATTATACAATAGTTTTGTTGATGATGGTTTAATCCTATGTTTCTATGTCCAAACAATACGTTCCCACACTCCAAGTAATCCGGTACCAGAAGGTTCTACAGTCAATCGGTACCTGCATAGTCATTCGATACCCACACTCCATGTCATCCGGTACTTATCTCGTCCGGTACCAATTCTGTGCTCATTCGGTACCAATGCTGTGCTCGTCCGGTACCAACATCAACAATAGGTTGGTACTAGAAATAATTCAAAAATTTGAAATGCTTCTAGAAGAAAATTGAGGACATGGGTTTTGTCCAGAACGATGTTTACATGTAGATAGCTGAGTTATAATTCACCCAGATCATACGTGTGGACCTCCATATTAGGGGGAATGATTATGAAAAAATAGAAAAAATCTCAAACTGCCAACTTGTGCCTCGATTTCCATGCAGATGGCATCAGATCTAGAAATTCTACGAAATGGGTTTTGTCTAGAATGTGGAAAATTGAGTAAGACAAGGGAACATTTTCAAAACGAGAATTAGATTGGAAGATATGGGTGGATCCCTAACTCAAATATGCCCAAATTACCATAAAACCCAGATTTTTGAGGATTTTATCTAAAATTGTAAATTTTGAAATCAAAGCTTTGGGATTCGGTCCCATCCTCTCTTCAATGATTTTTATGTATAAATAAGAGTGATAAAAGGTTGAGAGGGGTAGCTATTATAATTTTGTAATGGAGGAGATTTATTCATTGTTGTGAAGAAGATTGAAAATATGGAGAAGTGCTTGTAATTCCTTGGAGTTTTCAGCTAATGAAAAGAGTTGTTGTTCATGTACATGGTGTGGATTAGTCCTTAGTACTATAGATACTATAATTCTTCTACAACACATGCAAAGTTTGGAAGGGCCCCCATCCTTTGGTATGTGTTGTGTTGTTTTATAGATAAGGTAGAATACTAGATTTACATTTTTTTACAGTCTTTAAATCAACATTTTATATTCTTATTTGTTGCATAAAGAAGTTTTTTTGAGGTTATTTATCTTCATATAGATTTGATTATTATTTTCTTTCAATTTATTACATTTCAATTGTGCTCTTTACATTTGATTTGAAAACTAAAACTCAGAGATCTTACCCTTTGATTGTATGCATTTAGAAATTCATATGATAGGGTAGGCTTCATGATTTTCGAAGTGTGATGTGTTCATTTCAAAAACACAATAAATACAAAGTGCATTGATTCATTTCATTTCTTGAATATTTCTAATATAAAATATTTGATAAATAGAGCATAGGATTTGAATAACCCTGACATTCTAAAAACATTTGGGACAACAATGAATACAAATTTGTGTGAGGTGCATAAAACATTTAGAATTGAATATCATACTCTTAGAATTGAAGATTTGTTCTGTATTGAATGGTAACTAAATTAATAAGCAGGGTATGTTCTTAACGCATGTAACACCCTTGTTTCCCTCAGCTTGTAATTAATTATAAAATAGGATTACCATGCTAAGGCATGTGGACAGTGTAAATGTATTATTTTTTGAATTGCCAATAATTGACTATGGGGGTGAAGCCTTGAAAGTACTGGCCATGATATCACTAGAGGAAATAATGTGAAAACTATAAGGGAGGGTCATTATATCAAATAAACCGAAAATTCCCTTGATGAGAATAATAAACCTCTTTCAGATCCCAAGGAGAGAAATCAGTTAATGAAGAAAGGAGCAGTGGTTGAATTATCAACCACTCCCATAAATGGAAGTGTTAGGCAGAAATATTGTCATTTAATTCCATTGTAGTACTTGCCCAACTATTTAATTTGTCAATCTGAGGTTCGCAGGCTTACGAAGCACACACACTATATATGCATGATTGAAGTAGAAGTAATCTAATCTAAATTTCTGAAATGAAATTAATCTAGGAAAGCTATACAACATGTGAAGAGTTGAATGACAAAAGACATATGTGAGCTCACACAATATATCAATCTCAAATTATATTACAAGAGTCAAATGACAAAGCATGAAAGAATAACAAAGCTAA
>JZKD02S1486381.1:175832-191991 GCA_000966675.3 Picea glauca | reverse complement strand
AATGCCAAGCAATCGACCCATGTTGCTTAGTTAAAAAGTGTAATTGATTGAACACACCGAAAGGGTTTTTTAAAATGGATAAAAGCCAATACATCGTCATAAATCCATGCATTATCAATGAATAAAATGTGTATTTATTAATTCTATTGATCTGTAATACTGCAGATAAATCCAAAGACCATTTACAGAGAAAGACAAAAACAACACAAGAAATGACTAAGAAAAATGAACCATTTGTATTATTTAGTAGAATAGGAAGCCTTTATATAATATAGGTTGAACATACAATGGTTCTGATTAAAAGTGGACCAATTAAAACTAACCAACAACTAGAAAAGGTCACAAACCCTAAAACTATCTTAGCTGACCAGTTTTTTTCCTTGGGACTTGTTCCCAACCTCCCAGGTAGAGATGCACTCCATCTGTCCTTTACAGTGAAGTTCATTGCATCTCGAAGGAGGTGAACCTTTATGGTAGTTCCATGCAACTATACCATGAGATCTGTGCTCTCCTCCTTGGGGAGTGTGCCTTCCATCCATCACAATTCCTCCCTGTTTAAGCCTAGAAGTGTCCCAACTTCCACGAGCAACTACGAAAACTACTGAGACATGGCAGACTATGATAGCCATTTAGATTGGGCTAGAAGCCGACCCTTGTGACCCACTAGAAAGGAAGTGTATTTTTGAGTGCCAGTAGTGGTGGTGTATGTATCCAACACTGTGTCATGAAGGAGAGGTGGTTAGAAATATGGAACCAACTCAGAGGGGTGCGAGATTGTGACTTCTTCTTCCAGAAGAGGAGGCTCATAGCATTTGCGATTGTTCACATTTACCACATGTTGAATACCCAACTGTGGTGGAAATTTGAGGTGATAAGCATTGTCTCCAACTTGTTCCAGAATGGTTTAAGGACCATAGTGGAGGGGTTTCATCTTGTGATAATGCTAAGACTAAAAGTGTTGGCACTCTATATGAAACCAGACATTGTCACCAGGGGAAAAAGAGAGTGGCTTCCTGTGAACATCGTGAGAAGAAATATAATGTTGTTGGGAAGCTTGTAAAGCCTCAAAAACATGATCTTGTTTATGATCCAAGGTTTGGAAAAAGGACAAGGAAGAGGTTTTCTTTTTGTTGTTGTTGAAGAGTACCAGAAGGTTGGAGTTGTAAAGGAAACTCATAGGGGGCAGTAGGTTGATACCCAAATAATATTCGAAAGGGGACAAGCCAATAGAAACATGAACTTCCCTATTATAATTTTGATGGACATTGTGGAGGGTGACATCCCACTATTTAGATTTTGTAAATTGAATGCGTAGGGCATGGAATAGGCTACAGTTTACAACTTCAATTTTTTCGGATGGAAATAAGTGGAGTATTTGAGGTGACACCCCAAGAGAGACTGAGGAAACAAAAATCACAATCAGAGATAATGTTGGAGGGGATACCAAAATGAGTCCACACATGAGTGAAAAAGAGATCCACAATTTGAGCAGCAATAGTAGTCTTAGTGCAAAGGACAAAAATGTCCATTTTGGAGAAGAGACACACAACCACCCAAATGGCATCATGATGATGAAAGGTCATTGGAAGGCCAATGATGAAGTCCATAGAGGTAGATTCCCAGGGACGAGAGGGAATAGGCAAGGGTTGATACAGGCCATAATTGTGGTTACTCAACTTATGTCAACTGCAAAAGGTACAAGGTTGGATAAATTTCTCAACTTGGTGTTGTAAAGCAGACCAAAAGAAGTGATGTTGAATATGTTGAGTAGTTTTGAATGTGACGAAGTGCCCATCATAAGAGAAGGTGTGGGATTCGTGAATGAGAATAAGGTGATCATCAGTAGTAGGAACACATAGCTTGTTAAGATTATACAACCAACTATCCTGAATGTGGTAGTATAGGAAAGGGGTTTGGCTAATGACAATAGGTTGTTGCAAAGTAGTCCAGATGGTATTAAAGAAAGGGTGAGAGGCATAAAAAGGATTTCAATATTCATAAGAAGCACAATGAACATACAATATTTGAAGTATCTGAGGAGTGGGTTGGCTAAGAAGATAAACCATATGATTGGTGATCCCTTTATTATATTTTATGACCAAGTGGAACTACTATAGATAAGTAGCACACTTCAAGTGACGTTGTTCCTGGATCTTAGATTGGGAATTAATAAAAAACAAAGGATGATGATCAGTATGAAGAATGGTCTCCTTAACCAATATATAGTGGTGCCATTGTTTTAAGTCTTGGACCAATACATAAAGTTCCTTAGCATAGGTAATGTAGTGTTGTTTGGCTTGAAACAATGTCCTAGAATGATACGAAATGGGATTCCCTTCATGTTTAAGAACTGCACCAATCTCATGTTAAGAGAAACCAGTCTCAATTTCAAAAGGTTGTTGAAAATCAGGAAATGGAGGACATGTGTTGAAAAAAGGGCCTCTTTAAGGCATTGGAACTGCCCCTAAGCCACCGGAGTCCAAAGAAAAGTGGTACAATTAGAAAAATTATGAAGGGGGTTGGCCAAATGAGAGAAGTGAGGAATGAATTTCCTATAAAAATTGATTCCACCAAGAAAATATTTAAGGACCAATGCAGAATGAGGACCAGGCCATTGTGTTAGAGCTTGAACTTTAGAAGAATCAAGAAGAACACCTTCTGTATTGATGAAAAATCCCAAATAAGAGACAAAATTCTGGCCAAAGGGCGAATTGCATTCTTTGACCTGAAGGTGATGGGTATGCAACAATTGGAGTATGTTGCACACATGTTGTAAATGTTCCTCCCAAGTATTACTAAAGACTAGAATGTCATCCAAATAGATGACCACAATGCATCCCAACAAAGGATGAAATATATCATTGATGAGCCTCTGGAATGTGGCAGGGGAATTCGTCACGCCAAAAGGCATCACCGTCCATTCATAGAGACCAAATCTAGTTTCCAAGTGTTAGTAGTAGCCATATGCACTTTGTAAATTACTTTTCCCCTTTTTGTTGATCAAGAAAGTCTTCGATATGAGGGAGAAGATAGTGGTTTTTGACAGTAATCTTGTTTAGAGTGGTAATCGATGAATAAACACCACTCACCACTCTCCTTTTTGGGAATAATGAAGGCATGGGATGTACAAGGAGAGAAGTTGGGTTGGATATGGCCAACATTGAGAAGTTGTTGGAGTTGGCGTTCAATTTACCTAGCCTCATGGGGATCCAAATGGTATGAAGGGGAATTAGGAAGAGTAGCACCACGAATGGGGTCGATATAATGCTCAATAGGGAGATGAGGTGGAAGGCCTTTCGGAGGGGAAAGGACATTAGAAAATTTAGAGAGAACAATTGATAGATTAGGTGCAATGGAATAAAGTGTCTTCTCTAGCTTAATAGGGTGCACCAATCATAAGGATACGGATTTATTGAGGTTTACTTGGAAGACGATAGCTTGGCCAGCAAGCAGAGGAAGAGATTTTAGGGATGAAGAGGTAAGAACATAAGTTCGACCATATTGTTTGAGATGATACTTTTGGGTGCGAGCATGACAAATCGTATCATGTTGTTCCTGGTATGGGATGCCCAAAATAAGATCCACACAATCCAACAGAGACACATCACAAAGGATAGACTCATGGAATGGTCCAATGGAAAAGGTGACGACACAACATTCTATTACCATGAGACAATATCATCCTTATGAATCCATCGTAATTGATAAGGAGAGGTATGAGCGGTGGTTGGTAGGTTTAATGGGTTTACAAAATCTTTCGCTACTAAATTCTTCTGGCTACCATTATCATTAATGAGCATAGCAAGAGACTGCTTGATTTGGAAATTGTGAGTGAAGAGAGGGGAAAAAAAGGTAGAATTAGAAACAATAGCCATTGAAATAAAAGATATGTCTACAGTCGTGGGATATTCTAAAGAGATTGTCTCATAAGTAGGGGGCGCTGAAAATAAAGACTTGAGAGTATCAACAAAAAGAGTTTTGGTAGTATATGGATTATGTAGGACATGATAATCATCGATATTATGGAAAGAAGGCTTATGGAAATTTCACCTTTTAACAAAATTAGGGGAAGAGGGATACTTTAGAGAGGAGGGTGCAGGAAAGGAGTAAGGACTAGAGTTAAGATATTTCAAACGAGTGTCTATCTTATTCTCAACTGCTAGAGCATCGGAGAAAGCCTTATCTAGAGAACTATTGTCATAAAGATCCACCTCCCTGCGTAAAAAAATCAATAAAACAAAATTAAAATTTACTATGAGTACCTCTTCGGAGTCCTCATTATGAATATGGATGCAGAGACTGGTGAATATTTCAATGTATTGCTGCACAAGATGGCCTCAAAATTGGAAGAGATGCAAGTAGTGAGCTAGAAGATTCTGACGGTAGTCAATAGGATAGAATATTCTATGGATGACTTGACATAGAGCTTCCCAAGTTCCAATAGGAGGATTATAAGATGAGGAATATGCATGCAAATCCACAATGAGTTGGGTCATAATGGGTAGATTATCTCCCCAGGACTAGAAAACACCTTCCATTTTTAAGCTAGAAATTTGAAGCTTCTCCTCGTCAAAGATGTCGTGACGAGTGTTGAAGTATGCATAGATACTTCGAATCCAAGAATCCACAATGTCCCCATTGATTTTCCTAGATAAATTAGGAATTTGGAAGCGTGCATCAAGTTGTAAGGGAGATGTACTCTGGTGTTGCAATCTAATAATATCATGAAGAGCCAAATCCAACTCTTGGATAGGGGAAGAGTTGAAAAAAAAGGCATCATCCACTAAAGTGTCCCTTCTTGGAGGCATGATATTCATAAAATAATGATGCTCCTATACAAATATTAAATATAGGCCATTGATTTATTTAAAGGAGGAGGGGAAAAACCCTAGCACGCCTCTCGAATACAAATTGAGTGGAAAGGAGGAGGTGGTTTCCCTAGCAATCCTCTGGAAAACATGATAGAAATGATAGGAGAAGGGGGTTTCCCTAGCACAGCTCTAGAAATATTCTCAATCTGAGAGGAGGAGGGGGTTTCCCTAGAGCACCTTTTGGGAGACAGAGGAGGGTGAAAAGAAACCCTAGCACATCCCTTACTTCCAAAAAAAAATTCCAACTCTAGCATATCCTAGAAAATCACTGACTAGTTGAGCAGAAGCACCTTGGATCGATGTTCTGATACCATTTGATATGTAATACTACAGAGAAATCCAAAGAACATTCACATAGAAATACCAAAACAATATAGGAAATGAGTAATTAAAATGAACTATTCGTCTTATTTAGTAGAATATGTGGCCTTTATATAGGATAGGTTGTACATACAATGGTTCTAATCAAAAGTGGACCAATTCCAAATAACGAACAACTAGAAAAGGTCCCAAACCCTAAAAACTATCTTAGTTGACCAGTTCCTGGTTCTTGGGACTTGTGCCCAACCTCCTAGGTAGAGATGCACTCCATCTGTCCTTTGTGGTGAAGTGTGTTGCATCTGGAAGGAGGTGGACCTTTGTGGTAGCACCACGCTGCTCTACCCCGAGATATTTGTTCTCTTCGTTAGGGAGTGAGACTTCCATTAAAGTGTAGAAGTGATAGAAATGTTTATGAATGCATTGTCAACTAGAAATATTTACTACAACACTTTAGACTCTTAATAATCCCTCAAGAATAATCACCCTTCAAGTTCGAACTCACTAAAATTATAATCCCTCTAATTTCATGCTATTTCATGTATTTTGGTTGTCAAGAGTAGACCATGAATGTGAGAAAGGATGGCTATGGTAATTTATGGAAAACACATAATATGAATATCTCTAACAATATTTAAGATGATGTTTCAATAGAATACCACTCTAGTATTAATTAAGAGTAGAGGTCCTTTTCCTAGTGGAAATGTTTCCCTTGTTTTATTCCATAGGTGTCTGGACATCTTTCCCCTTCCTTGATGGGATTTCGATGGAATCCTATATGTTTCCTTCAACCACGAAATTGTTTCCAAAAGAGGCTTCATTTATGTGTGTTGAACCAATCCTCAACTCACTTATGGTTTTGGGAGAAAACAAGAGAGTATCAAAATCAACAAATAAACCATGCCTTCTCTTCACAACCAAGATCTTCCAAAAAATGCACATATTCCTAAAGAAACCAAAATGAAATTGGGTATATAATGGCGCAATTAGAGTTAGAAAAGGGGCATAATATGCTCTCTATATATATTTGTATGAATGCACAAACACACAAGAATGGTTAACTCATATGAGATACAACTCATAAAACTTGTATCATATCTTGAGCTACAAATCTAGAGTAATTCTCATAAAATATGTGGAAATTGTATATCTATAATAGGTTTTTAAGTCAAATATGATGGCCCTTCTAGATATTTTCTCACCTACTTCATTAATGGTAGGAGTGATTACATTTCAACACTCCCCCTTAATTATGACCACTAATTATAAAACAAACCATAACATGAATGATTGTTGGTATAAGTATTATCTGGGATTACAACATTTGAGATCAACTTCAATTTCATCATCCAGGTGTGTTTCTACAAACTGGGATTTTTATGATTATGTTCTGCAACTCTTACCACAACAATTTATTCAAAAAACTTCTTTGTCTTACTCACCTAGTTCTTCTTGTACTTCATCTATTGCTAATTGAACACTTTTTTCGAACTTTGTAAGATCGAGAACATATTAATTTTATTTCATCTCCTCTTCTAATGATGCAACAACTTCAACACCTCCAGTGGTTGCCTTTGTCTTTTTTGTTCCTTCTTCTGCTGCAATTATGATATATTTTCCATACTCACTTTCATACTTGGTATTTGCAAGCAATTCCTCAGAAATGTGAATTCAACATAAAATTCAACATTCACTATATCCTTATTCATGTCTTGAAAATATTCTATTTCTATATTTGTCTCACATTTTTCTATTGATGTGAAGGGAATTTCACGTTTACCTTCTACTTTAATTTCATCATCCACATATGTATCTACACATTGGTATTCATTTTCATTACCATGCTCATCCTCTCCACTACATACACAATCACCTTTCTCTTCTTCAAATTATTCAACAAATTTCTTTGCAGTGTTCATGACAACTACATTCTCTATGTCTTGTTTATCTTCTTCCAATTTAGTAGGATCTTCAACAAGTTCTCCATTTATTTTTTCAATGTCAAATTCCTCTACTTATTTTGTTACAAAAGCCACTCCATAAACAACTAAAATGATCTTTGACTTATCTTGATGTTTAAGTGTTTCTCCTGCTTTTACTATATGCCATCTCCAAAATATCTCAAGAATATTTGTACCTGTTTCCTACTGCAATTTTCAGAAGAATTCTCTCATCCAAGCCTGGTTGAATGATAACCAATCTTGTTACACCATTCTTCTTATTTTCTATAAGATGATCCTTCTGACCTTGAATCATGGCTTCATACTTGAGGTTTCTTCAAACATATTCAACACAATATTCGATAGATCATCTATACTCTATTCTTAATGGCCCCAAAATTGTAATTTTACTAGAGAGTCTAGGAGGTGCATAGTAAATTTTGGAACAATCCATGTAATAACTGCTAAACATAAATGGTAAAATGTGTATATGGGTTTCCAAGCCATGAGAAACTCTTATTAAAACAACAGAATAGTATAACCCATAATATCTCTATCCTACCATATTCTTAATAGTATTCACTAAATATTATAATTTAACCAATCTCCTTCATAGATGACCAAAATAACAACCCTTAATTTAGATCGTGGAGGCTTCCAAAGGATGAATTATAGACCCACTAGATTTCTTGCATTTATGATGGTCACAACTCCTATGGTATTCTCTCTTGTGAAACTTTTTTTGTATATTAGTTTCCAATACCTTCAGGTTGTTGAACAATTACACCAAAATTGATGAGATCAAAGAGATGGAGCTCCTCGAAGACCATGGAAGGAAAGGCGACAATGGAGGATTTCATGACTCGGTATGAAATTGATTTGGATTATACTGAGAATGAAACGAAGGAAGAGGTATAAAAAGGAAACACATAGATATATCACAAGAAACACAATAATACAGTTAAACTCAGATTTTATTAATGAATGGAATGCAAAAGAATGTAAAATGAAAAACACACAAACTAGCTAAAATGGCGGTATCTTATCCATGAAGATAGATGTGTTAGCTATGCTCATTCACAAGATGATGATTACAAAGAGGGAGAAATTTAATTTTAACGAAAAGAATAATGATTCAACCCTAACCCGAGAATGAAATGCCAAAAGGTTTATGTGCCCCAATGTGATTAGTTGATACACCAACTTTATGAGGGTGTAACTCTTGCATACAATCACTTTTTGGCCCACTCTGTAACCCATCTAAAATATATAGCTTCCCAAATCAACTTTATGTATGTTTAGGGCACTATTTGCTAATGACTAGTCATTTTCATGCCAAAAAAACGTTGTTTAGTGCCTCAAAATGACCCCAAAAGTTTAGCACCTATAAAATTGTAGAAAAACTAATAAGATGTAAAAACATTTTGAATTAGTGGAACAAAGGATGGCCACCAGTGTCCACCTATATTATTCCTCCCCCTTTAGGAATAAATGGTCTTTGTTGCATCAAGTTCCTCCATGAGATGGGGAAACTTTTGTTCAATTTGATTCCTAGTGAACCACTTTCCATGGTGAAGAAGTTTTTGTGCTTTGATGACCTGATAGAGTTGGATTTTTTTTCGGTGGGTTACCTTCATCTTGGTTTCCATGATTTGATCAAATTTATCCTATTTAATGCAGTCAAAATTGAGTTATGTAGGGGCCAAGTGCTCAGCCACGTCCAAACTGTCATGGAAAGATGCGCAATATGTTCGAAGTAGTTCAACATTAAATACGAGACGCAAGACAAGGAAAGGGGGAATAATTAATCCAAAAAAATTCTCACCCACAACCTTGGTGATGGTATAAGGCCCATATTGGAGTGGGAGGAGCTTCCGATGGGGTCCTATGAAGCACTCGTTTTGAAAATGCAACGATATCTTATCTCCCACCTGAAACATGTGTGGTATCAGATGTTGATCGAGGCGTTGATTGTACTTGGCATTCAATTTATCCAAAGTATCATGAAATTTTGGTTGGATTTGTTGGATTCATTCAAAAAAATTGCCTTCTCAATCATTCTTGATTTGAACACGTGAGAACTCTTCTTGTGCAGCTGTAATGGGAAGAGAAACATCAATTGGGTCCAATGGCTAGAACCCTAAGCACACCTGAAAAAGGGTTGTGGCCAATAGAGATGTGGAGGGCTCTATTGTAGCTATGTTAAACGTAAGGAAGAATATCATTCCATATGCATCGATGTTTGTAATCGTACATCCTCAAGATATGAAAAATCATACTGATGAATAGTTCTATCTTCCCATCATTTTGAGGGTGGAAGGTAGTGTATTTGGTCACATTGGTCTCCATCATCGACCATAGGCTAGACCAGAAAATACTCCAGAATATACTATATTGATATGAAATAATGGTCCATTGGAGTGAAAATTAACCCAAAACACTCTCAAAGAAGAGCTTAGAGTTTCCCTCGGTTGTGATATTGTTCTTATAGGGTTTAAAAACTGTTATCTTAGAGAATTCATCAATGAACACAAAGACACATTCACTACCATGATTGGTTGAAGGTAGAATGAACATGTGATCCATGGAGATGGAATCATAAGGCCTATAAGGAGAAGGGATAGGGGTGTATATCCCATTTCTCTAAATGGTGGATTTGGAAATAGCACACCTAGTGTGGGATCTGATCTATTCACTGACATCATGTCGAGGCTTTGGACAATAAAAATGATTTTGTAGTACTACAAATATTTTGTCCATGCTAAATTTTCTTGCGCCCGACTATAATGAGTTTCCCAAATCAAATTTGTGTGCTTCCTTAAAGGAACATAAAGATGGATCAGATGGTATCACATTCCATCTTGGAGATGAAATTCTGAAACTAGTTTTCCTGCACTCAATGTCTGATAGATAGCAGGAAGGTCAGAGTCATTGTTGTATAATTGTGGCCACTTGTAGTTCTCATGCCCACACGAGTTAAGAAATTTGGTTAGTGACATAATCTCGGGTCGACTGAGGTAGTATGCAACATGGTTGGTCCTTCCCTTATTGTACTAGATGTTCAAGGGAAATTTCTGTAGGTACATGGACCACTTATGATGGTGGTAATTATGTAAATTTCATTGTGTCTACATGAATTCTAGAGGTCTATGAACGATTTGGATGATTGTTTCCTTGACTAGAAAGTAATTTTTTGACTATTAACATTCCTACATAATGGAATACATCTCTTTTTCATAGGTGGGGTATGTGAAAACAATATCAGATAGTGTTTCTCTTTTCTATACAAATATATGCCCATGATGAGTGAGAATTGCATCGATAGCATAATCTGAAGAATATGTCTTGATCTCGAATGGTTGTTGCAGGTCTTGTAGAATAAGGACTATTGATGAGTAGAGGAAAAATTTCAAATCTTGAATTTTTTTTGTTGCGACACAACCCAAACAAACTTGGACTTATCTCCACCCTTTTTCACCTAGATTAGGGCCCAAGAGATATGAGAGATCCTTAACAAAAACCAGTGGTAGAATTTGGAGAGGCCCAAGAAGTTGTGGAGCTCGATCAATGTCTTCAGTGCTGGCCAATAGTGGATGTGTTGGACATTAGTTGGATCCACATGCACACCTTGCTCATCCACGATGTATCCCAAATATTGATTTATCTACATGCTAAAGGAACTCTTCTCCAAATTGGCATATAATTGGTTTTGTCGTGGGGTACCCAATACCTATTGAATGTGCTTCAAATGTTCCTTTTAGGGTAGCCTACTAAATATGATGATGTCATCTAGATAAACAATCACAAAGGTGTTTGTGAATGAACAGAATATATCATCCATCATCCCCATGAATGTGTCCAGGGAATTATTCAAGGTGAAAGGCATGGCTAACCACTTGAAGAGACCTTCTTTAGACTTCAAGTCTATCTTCCATACATCATCTTGCTCAATCCACACCTCATGGTATCATGATTTTAGATAAATCTTAGTGAAAAAATTATCATCCATGAGTTGATATAAAAGATCATCAATCAGGGGGATTGGGTAGTGACTTATATCTTCTTCAAAGATCTGTAATCAAGACAAAACCTCCATGTTTCATCCTTGTTCTATACCAGAACCATTGGGAGGAACTTGGTCTAATGTGGCCCTTTATAATTAGCTCTTGTATCTAGCATTTGATTTCTTCATTCTCCAAAATAGAATTCATATATATATGGACATTAGGAAGAGGAGCACCGTTTGTCAAATCAATTTATTTCTTTACTTGACAGTACAAATGCACCCCAAAAAGTAAGGCAAATATGTCTTTGTGTTCTTCTAATATCTTGTCCACATGCTTCTACTGTGTATAGAGACCTCACGTAGAGTTTTTGGTAGTTGCAATGATCTTCCATTCACCTTTCGACTATAACATAAAGAGGAAAAATATCCCATCATGAAAGACCACCTTTTTTCATTCCTTTCTGAAGATCAAAGAGACCATAATAATCTATATTTCCTCTAGTACTCTGTAGAGTTGAACTCCCAAAGTAATAATGACACTATGGGGTCTAGATTCATAAACATCATGATGCTTCGACATATATTGTTGTCCTAAAATAACATCACAAATTTCAAGTTGGAAACATCACATAATACCTCATCTTTGAAGGGTTTTATACTATAGTGCAGGTGACATTATTGGCTGACGTGAATGTCTCATCCCTAGACGAGCCAACTGATGACGTATGGCTAAAGGTGCGATGTCATTGTTAGGTTCCACCTCTTGACAACCTTTGTTGATATTAGGTTATTCTCGCTACCGCTATGAACAATGAAATGGAGTGGGGTCCCCTTCACTCACATCTGTGAGTGGAAGAGGTGCTCCCATTCTTCAAGTTCCTCTAGTTGCACCTTTGTAGTAGCGATGGTGAAATTTGGTTCCATGTAAATGATATGTTTTCCCTTATCCAATTTTGAATCAGAGTTTGAGTTGAAATATGACTCTGAGCCTTTCATCTTATCCAATAATTATTTTTTCAATCAACATTCATTATTGTTATGCCAAGGGATTTTGTGGAACTCACACCACTTTCTAGTGTCCTTCGACTCCTCATTACCCTTCTTTCCTTGTGGCTTGGACTATTTGTCCTGGGTATGGAAATCCTTTCTTTGTCATTTATTTTGGAAGTTAGAGCCACATTTACCATGCTTCTACTGCGATGGGTTTGTAGAACTAAAATCCTTTTTATTCTTTTGCTTGAACTTTTGCTCAATATTAACATCATATCAGTAAGTGACTCCTAGTCATATCTATTTGGATGTACCTATGTAGGCCACTGCGGTACTTCAAAACTAGGTGTCTCTTAGATTCTTTAATACACAACTTTTTGGGAAAGGTATGGACTATAAGACTGCTTGGTTTCTCTTCTGAAAAAAAGTTGTCCATCTCGTGTATTGGTCACTATAGTTTCCAACATGGTATTATTACTCGAGGGTATAAACAAAATCCACCCAAGTGTAAACTCAACCAAAAATTGCAGACTCATCTCTGAAATGTTGCTCAGAGTAAGTTTCCAATGAAGATTTGAAATGGAAAAGGAATTTATGAAGTGCGAAGGATATTTTTTCACTTTTGGAAAAAATTTTGATAGAGAAATAACCCTCTAGTAGACTTAACCATTTTTTTGAAGCGTTCGCATCTATATGGCCTTCAAATAAACGAATATCAAAGTTAACTTGTACCTTGAAGGGAATCATACCTACGAAGTGACTTCTCGTTAAAGGTGGATCCATTGTTGTTGGCAACCATTGAAGGATCTCGGTGAAATTATCCATCATCTCATTCCTCTCGTGCATGAGGGCTTTCTTGAGCAACAATTTGATAGGATCTCATGCTCTATCATATCTCTTATCTTATACCATGGGAGGATTCTTGGGTCGGTGGGAGTGTCCTTCCCCAAGCCCAACTAGTTCAAGACCCAACTCTCGATAGACTAATCTCATCATGGACATGCACAAAGAAACAACAAAGAGCATAAGGAAACACATAGAGATATTTCAATACAATTAAACTCATATTATGTTAATGAATGAAATACAAAATAATGTAAAATGCAAAGCACACAAACTAGCTAGAATGGTGGTAACAAAAAGGACAAAAAGACCTTTTAACATAAAGCATGAATGAAAAAACCATAAACATCCAAAACCCTAACCCCATAAGATGAAATGCCAAAAGGTTTGTGGGCCCGATGTGGTTAGTTGATATGTCAACTTCTACAGGGTGTAACTTCTACGATATGTGTTTGGAGGGCTCGAGTGCTCGTTAGCCCATAAAAAAGGTCCAACCAAGAAGTACACATTCTTAATGGCCTAGAGTATATGCCTTTGACTATCTACTAGGAGTTTGTGCACCAAATATACATAGTTTGGGGACTCAAAACAACCCTAGATGTTTGAAACCCAAAAAACTCTAAAATAACTGTCAAGATGTGGAACCATTTTGCCAAGGTGACTACCAATATCCACCTAGATAAAAAAAAAATAAAAAAAAAATAGATCCAAAAGAAAAATCCTTCAAATGTTGTTGATGACTCACTCAATGAAGGTTCAACCTTGCTTTTTCCTTCTTCCTCTTGACTTTCCACATCCAAAATTAGATCCTCCAAAAGAAGCCCAAAAAAATGAGTAAAATATGCCAAAGGGATTATGGGAGGCACCAGTTCCTCCCATTATCTCTTTTAGCGCATCTTCTCCATACTGATCATAGATCTCCCTTTTTCGTGGATCCGTGGACACTTCATAAGCCTGGGGTAATGCTTTGAACTTTTCTGGATCCCCACCCTTATCAGGGTTATTTTTTATGGCAATTTGTCTATAATCCTTCTTCTAATCGAAGATCTGTACCTTCGTGCTGATATAGCAACTGAAGGTAGTGAACAAAACGGGGATGATATTCGAACACGGGTCGGTCGGGTATATGACCACAGACAACCACGACTCTGCTGCTTCCGAGTGTTATGAATTTTATTCACAGCAGATATTGCAAAAAAACGCTCCAATAACTATCTCTGTTGTCGGGATCTCGGTTGCCGGTAAGACATCAATGGAAGATGCGCATTAAGAAAATTGCAGACTGCTTACAGGACCCCCTCATACAAACTCAACAGAATCGATTTGAATGCCTAGCTTTGCTACGAATTTGTTAGAAAGGGGTAGAGTATTCTCTACAGCTTTATGAATGCACAAAGACACTGAATGACTAACTCAGATGAGCTACAGGTAAAAAAAAAACTCTCATCACCCATTGAAAACAAATCAGATATATAATATATTTACTAAGGATGATGGCCAAGAGCAGGTCGGTCCTCGATAGCAATGGAAACCTCCAACGCCATCATAGAAATCACCACAAAATCAGGTATCCAATCGTGCAAGGAGAGGTTTGATCTGAGTCTGAGAGAATGACAAAGGTAAGGGTGATGGCCAATTTCATGCCACTCCTCCATGACAATGAAAACCTGAGGAAAATGGTGCCGGCTACTTGTGTTAATTCCCAACCGCCTCCATATGGCGAATTGCGTGCCACTCGTCCATGACAATGAAAACCTCAAACTCCTTCACATCTAGGCCAATTGCGTGCCACTCCTCCATTACAATGAAAACCTCAAACTCCTTCACATCTATATAAGCTGAGGAAAATGGTACAGGCTACTTGTGTGAATGCCCAACCGCCTCCATATGGCCAATTGCGTGCCACTCCTCCATGAGAATGAAAACCTCAAACTCCTTCACACCTATATAAGCTAAGGAAAATGGTGCAGGCTACTTGTGTGAATGCCCGACGGCCTCCATAATCAATAACAACTATTGGTTAGGCAAAAAAGTATCCCAAAATCGAGCCATGGATAGACATTCGCTAAGCTCGGAATATAACACTGTTGCATTTGGATACAATTGGAGCTCAACATATGATAGTTGTTGAAATGCTATGTACAACATTCAAACAATCAATTGAAATCAGCTAATCAATTCAATGAACAACAATGTTGCTAACTATTTATTGTAACAGAAAGCTTAAGAGTAATTTATAACTTAAAAGACAATTGAACCATAACACATCATTGTGAATTCACATAATTAATTAATTACAATAAATATTTAGTCTTAGAAAGTCAAATTGGAAAATTAGATTAGAATGTTTGTCCAGTTTTTATCAGTAAAAAATTAGATTAGAATGTTTGTCCAGTTTTTATCAGTAAAGATTCATAGTCCACTTGTTTCACCAACACTGATTCTTTGTGAAATTTGATTTCTGCGCTCTATCTCAACTCTTCTTCTTTGATTTAAAAAATCTTAAATACTCAGTAAACTCTTTCTCTCTCATTAAAAAAATCTTAAATACTCAATACAATTTATGTGTACAATTACTTTCTGGTTTGTAGGTTGATTGACTCACTCATCCTTTGATCTTTGAATTCACCCGAATAAATGAGAAACCCCATAGTCATAATAAACCATTTTTCTCTCTACACATAAACTAGTCAACCAAATAGTGTTGGTGACGTGGATCTCCAAATCTATTAATCTCTCCTGCCATAAATTTTGTCAACCACTCTCCAGCTTCTGCATTTAATTCCTCCTTCTTCTACAGTCTTCGATGTATCTCGATTCCTCTGCCAATTTGTGTGTTCGTGAAGCTTCCCCCCGACTGTCAAAAAAATGTACTCTGTTTTGTAAATAAAACGTAGCTGCTGTACTCTGTTTCTTCTTCTTGAATGAATAGCTGTTGTTTGCTCTGTTTTCTGTAGCGCAGCTGATACTCTGTTTTTCCTTAATAGATGTACTCTGTTTTATTGATGAAATATAAAAACCAGTTGCTGTTCTGTTTTATCTGTGGGCAATTCGTATTTAGAAACATCTGACACAACAAAGTGGTATCAGAGCTATGCCTTTTTTATAACCGGTTTAGATACTCCCCGGTTTATACGCGTATGCAATCTGTGGATGCTGTTTCCCCACTCATCATCTGATGTATTGCTACA
>JZKD02S1486381.1:152754-167138 GCA_000966675.3 Picea glauca | reverse complement strand
CCCGTAGGGGTTTTACCACGTGAAAACATCGGTGTGTTGATCTTTGATCTGGTTATGTGAGTGGTTACTGAAGGTGTTCGTCCTCTGTTGGAATACCTGTGTTGTCAAACAAAATGGTACAATTGCATCGACGTAGAAACCTTGCTTGTTTTTCAAATCTGCTTGCAGATATTCATAAAAAACATTTTCTCTTGTTCCAAAAGAGACCATACTCTTTGACATCTCCCAAGCCTTTGTTATTAATTTCATTCTTCTCTTTATATTATTTTCCACATAGCCTCGCACTGATGTGAGAAGGCTTGTTGATCCTTTTAACTTTTCCACAGGTGTGGTAGGCCTGATCATTGCTAAAGGACTAGCCAACATTGGAAGGGGCATTATAGCTCCCTCCAATTCTTTGATTCACTCCTTTAACTTGACATTCTCCACTTGAAGGTTGTCGATAGAGTTGTCTAGAGAATCTCTAGTTGATCAGTGTATCCAGGAGATCTGGGAAGGCCGCATGTTCTATAGGTTAATCTCTAAACGTGATTTCCCCTTCTTATTCTTTACATCTCTTTTTTCAATATTCAAATTTTTGGATTCGCTGTAAAAAACAATGCTCTGAAATGCAAAAGAGTCTTCTTCGTCGAAGGTCTCGGTCCCAATTATTTCCATCTGAGGGTTCTAGGGAGTAGTGATCTCTAGCTCGTCGTCTTTGTGGAACACTTTCCCAATGTAAATTTCTAGTTCCATATCTTCGAGGGAGAAATTATGGATATCGCTTTCTCCGCTCATTCCCTCCTCTCCTTGCACACTTTTTTTTCATTTCTTTCTCAGGGGAAGTTTATGAGAACTTTTAATTTTTAGGGAGGGAGGGTTCTTATCTCATCCTCTGCTTGAATAAATGTGTGTGACTTTCTTACTTTGGTAGGTCGTTGGACCATTGCTTCGAGATTTTGTAGTCTTCGGTGTGGCAGTTGGGAATTGGGCATTTTTCTCACCCAGACCTTTTTGTCTTTTCTTGTATGACTCATTGGTGTTGAGTATTGTCTCCACATCATTAGTGTCATGAGAAGGACTTCCTAGGGCGCTATTTTCATCTTCATTCATGATAGCATTAATGAAAGAATTGTTGAATCTGACAACCAATAAGTGTTCTACAAAAATACCATTAGGGTCGAATCCTTTTACTTTTTCATCAAATTTCGAATTCAGGTTTTGGAAGTGGCCCGCAAATTCGTCAATCTTGCTCATATTCCTGAATATGAAATACTCGACTTTCCAAGGCAAAGGCATGAATTGTTTTTTTCTCTTTTCATGGAAAAATGCAACTAGTAGGTGTACTTCCTTGTTATCTCAGCAACAAACATTGTATCATATATGTGACATGGAAGGAAGGAAGGATTTTCTTTGGATTCAAAAATCCTTATAACATTATAGTTCTCCATTTGTTCCAGTGTCCCCTTCCTATCTAGGAACTTGCTCGCATGGTCAGACATCCGGGGAAAATCCTTCCCAAATATCAACCATTTAAAAACTTAGACAAAATCATTAAAGAATTCAAAAAAATGTTGGGAGGCCTTGTGTCTCCATAATTTTTTATACGAGAAGGTTATTGGGTCAAATTCACACTTTACCTTCTTACATAGAGATAATCTAGGGAATGGACAGTAATGCGCTAGTGCACAAATTAAATAATATGACATAAAGAATGTGCTTCAAATGTTCCTTTCATGTTACCTAACAAAGATGAGGATGTCATCTAGAGATACAATAAAAAAGGTGTTTGTGAATGTCTGGGATATATCATCCATCATCCCCATGAATGTGTCGAGGGAATTATTCAAGGTGAAAGGCATGGCTAACCACTTGAAGAGGCCTTCTTTAGACTTCAAGGCTATCTTCCATACATCAGTTTGGTCAATCGACACCTCATGGTATCATGATTTTAGATAAATCTTAGTGAAAAATGGGTGAAATCATGGAGTTGGGTAACACTTTCATGACAATCGGATCTTCAAAATTTCGAAAAACATTTTTTTGGTTGAACTAATATTATTTTTCGATCGAAAGATATTTGTTTCCGTCGAAAAGTGAAACGTCAAATTGAACGGTGTGGTGACAACACCCTCGATTTGCATGTAAAAATTTAGTCGGACCGATTTTTTCCATCCGGAAATATGTTTTCGGCCGAACAATGTTTCGTCCGAAAGATTGTTTATATATCAACCACACGTTGATTTCAAATGTTTTTCAAACTTTATTGGCGTTTTAGTGTGTTTGTGTGCATCTGTGAGTGTTTGTGAGGTCGTGAGCACAGAGTTCTTGTGAGCGTTTGGGTGCAGTGGTCATGTTGGCACATAGGCCGTTTTGGCAAGCTATCAGCGAGTTTAAGGTATTTCTCCATATTTTCATTTTCATTTTTAATTTTAGATTTTCATTTGTATTTTACTTTTAGATTTAGTTTTAGTTTTTTATTTTAATTTTTAATTTTAATTTTAGCTTTAGTTTAATTTTAATTTTAATTTTAGTTCTTTTCCATATTTAATTTAGTTTTTTTAAATTAAAATTTAATTAATTAGGAGGCCGAACAGGGCAATGTCGTGGGCACGCCAATTGCCTGGCCACAAGGCTAGGTCCTTGCGGCCAAGTCACAGTCTAGTGGATTGTGACTTGGTCGTGAGGGCCTAGCCCTGTGGCTAAGTAGTTGGGTGCCCACGACATTGTCCTATTCAAATTAGATTTAGTTTTAGTTTTTTATTTTAATTTTACTTTTAGCTTTATTTTAATTTAAATTTTAGTTCTATTTTTAGTTTTCTGCCAAATTTAATTTATTTTTTTTTAAATTAAAATTTAATTAATTAGGTGGTCGTTCAGGGCAATGTCATGGGCATGCCAACTGCTTTTCCACAGAGCTAGGCCCTCACATCCAAGTCATAGTCCACTGGACTTTGACTTGTCCACGAGGGCCTAACTCTATGGCCAAGCAATTGGGTTCCCACGACATTGCCCTGTTCAAATTAGTCTATCAACCAAGGGTCAATTGACAAAATTTCTTGCATAAAAATCCTACTTTAACAGAGGTTATCATGTTCTGGTCCTTTAAAAGACCATCCACCACAAAACTAGCATTTTGTTGTTCATAAAAGTTTAAAAGAATTGTAAGCATTATCTGCATTAGTCAAGTCATGTTGATAAATCATGATGGTGCACTAACAAGAATCTACATTGGATACCATTTGACATAACCCATGCAAAGACGTTCTCCAAGTATAAACTATGCTCTGGAATAGAAAACGAAGTAGCCATCAAATACCCATGCCACAGTAAAGGCCTCACCAAGATCTAGCTAACTTCTGAAACAAAAATCAAGCTTCTATCAACAATTTATCTTGCTTCAACAACTAAACGAATTATCTATGTTTTGGCCTTCTTCTTTCTTGGATTATTAATAAATGAATATTCCATAAACATTGATCTCGAACAACAAACGAAGTAGCCATAACATACACATGTCACTGTAAAGGCCTCACCAAGATCTAGCTAACTTATGAAACAAAAATCAAGCATCTATGAGTAATTGAATTCCAACAAAATTCCTATAAAATAAAAAAAAAACAATTTCAACTAAAAAGAAAACATCATAAATTCTAACAAAATTCCTATAAAATTAAAAAAATAATTTCAACTAAAAAATAATTTATATTGTAAATTTTTTAACTTCAAGAAACTTCCACACCCTTTTTAACATCCATTCAACAAATTTTGTCACTTGCATAATTGCATTAATATGTCATCATAGTTCAAACAATGGACATTTCCAACTCGCACCAATGAAGCGATGGTGTCTTACTCAAACTAATTTTCAATAGCTTGTTGAAGTTGATATGATGATGTCTTATTCAAACGAATTTTCAAAAGCGTGTGGAGGTTGATGTTGATATTCTTGGAAAACCAATGTAGATATCGTTGTATATATACAATATGAAAACATTGGGTTAGATGAAGACATTGTTGGTTTGTTTAGATGAAACACTGAAAATATTGACATTATTTTTACAAAAATTACATTTAAGTTGATTTTTAAGGCATTTTATTTAAAAGTAATTTGATGTTTTTTTTTATAAATTTTTATATTATTATTTAAATATTAATAATATGTAACTTTGTAAAATTGATTGCATACATTGGCATTGGTCTTAACTATTATATACATTTTTAAAACAATGTGATTATACTTAAATTTATACAAGATTTTATTTATGTTGGTACATTTTAATTTTGTATACATGTTTAAACCAATGTGATTATTTATACAAGATTTTATTTATGTTGGTTTTTTTTGGTTAATTTAATATACATCTTTAAAACAATGTGATTATACCTAAATTTATATAAGATTTTTTTTTATAGATTGTCACATTATTAATATTTGTTAATTATATGTGACTTTGTAAAATGTATTACATACATTGGCATTTGTCTCAACTATCATATACATTTTAATTTTATATACATTTTTAAAATAATGGGATTATACCTAGATTTATACAGATTTTTTTTTTTTGGACTTTAAATAACATCACGCTTCGTTAATATATTTTTAATCCTTATTAGGTCAAGTATTATAGTTTTCAAGTGGAAGACTTTTGATTTTTTCTGTGTGCATTTAATTTTGTATATGTTTTTCATGGTTTTTTTAAAAATAGTTATTTATTTTAATTGCAAACTGTGTTTTTAATTTTTTTAATTTATAGTTTTTTATTGGCTTAGAGAATAATTATGAGATTTAATATCCTGGTGGAAGACTGTATGTTTGAAGTATTTATTGAAGTCCAAAAAATATTTAAAAAACTAAAGTTAAATAACTATCATTACAATGCTTCCACTTATTAATGGGTTTGACGTCCCATATTAAATGCTTATTAATTGGTTTGACCTTAAAGTCAGATCACACTTGTCATGACCTCCTGTTTGTGCATTTCATCGCTACCTCTCACCACTATCCCTGGATCCTCAAACATATTATAACCTGGAACTTCCTCCTCTAAGTGCCATCACTTCATCATAGTATTTGTTTCCAATAACATGGCCATTTTCTTATATAAATGAATCCAATGAACCAGTAAATTGAACAGTAACACAAGACTAAATATTTCAAGCCAATATATATTCAGGATCATTTGAAGTGAGAGATGTATATTACACCACTTTAACAACAACTACTATAGCATTGGGATCTGAAGATGGATTTGTTGGGAAAGATTTTTTTTAGATGGAGCATTAGAATCTTATGCATTGGTAGCTATATGTTGCTGACTATTTGAAGTTAGATCTCTCCATGGATGGAGCATTTTTAGTTTCAACTTTCACTAACAATTTGGACTACTTCATTAACTGTAGTAGTTAGCATGAGTTGTTGATGCTTCTCAAGCATAAGCTTCTCCTAGTAGTGATTTTAGTATAGTTCATGATAAGTATAGATTTTTATTTACAAATTTGCTCTTATGTTAGACAAAGACATTGTGTTCCCCCAAAAGTAGTAAATTGCATTCTTCCTTACTATACCAAGATTTTCTTGGCTAGGAATGTTTCCAACTAGTATACATCCCAGATACTTCTTATGAGTCATCACTAAGGGAATCCTTAGATGAAGTGACCTTGGGATGGAATTACATAGAATTAGTCAACAAATGATGCTAAAGGAGAGCACCTTACATGAATCAAAGGTCGCATAGGACCTTTATTTCTTCCCCTAAATTTTATTTACCTGATCTAGCTCTACTTTTGAGGGTGTGGGTTATCATAGTGGTGGGATTTGTGAGCAATGACAATTTGATTACCAATGTGACGTTGATTTATTTTCTACTATTTATCCCACCCATAACTCAAGGCCTTTAGACCTTGGAGAGAAAAACAACATCAACCTAAACTATAGCTTGGGTTCAATAATATATTTTTAGTCCATTAACTAGCATGAGTCATAGTTAACACTGAGATAATGGGGGAAATACCCTATATATATTCATCCATTCCCCCCATTTGATTATGGGGAATGCACACCCCTTGGATAAGGACCTATAGGTTGAAAACATAAATTGAAATCCAAAATATTTATCTTTACATTCTCATCTATGCATTCTAAATTTAACTACTGTGAACATCATATAATACAACTATGGGTGTAGTTCCTACCCGTATTACATAAATTTCAATGGTGTGTTGAATCCCAATCACCTTTAAAATATCATAAAGCTATAAGGATTGGGATAGAGGTCATTTTGGAGAAGAAAAAATGGAAACTCAATATCATCCAGTGATCTCTAGCCTAGAATGACCCTAAAATATTTTCTCTATTTATCCCCCACTAATTGGAGTAGGTGTTGCATTTTCATCACCTACAAGAATAGATGTTGTATTCTCTTCACCAATTGGATCATGTATTGCATTATCACTACCAAGAGGGATGGGTGTTACATTATCTCTACAAATTGGACCATGTTTTGCAATTTCACCACCCACTTGCACACATGTTGCATTTTCACTACCCTCTAGAGCTGAGATTGCAATTTCAAGGCCAATTGAAACACCTGTTTCCTTTTCACAATAAATTGGAACATTTTCTCATGCATGCTATAAGCATTTAAAATAGAGAAAGATGCAACGAAAACATCAATTGTGTCCATTATTGTTGACGTTGGACTCCTACTCATTGCATAATAACTCCTCATAAGAGACACTATTTGATATTAGACTTCTAGACAAACAAGGGATATAGCTGCAAAGCATCTAGTCCCTGCCGTGTTTAATAAAATATAAATTAACATGGAGATGTGCATCAACTCTCTTCAAAATCACATCTATATATTTTACTAGTGATTAGATTTCAAGTTTTAGCATTTAATCAATTATTATCACTTAATTTAACTAGACTTAAATTGAATCAACTCTTTTTTATGTGAATCACAATCATTAAATATATATTATTCTTATAATTAATAGATGATGGTTTTGATGCATCCTTGGGCTAGAGAAATCTGCATCACCCAAACAAAAAAAGAATAATATTTCTATTATGAAAATAGGAATCAAGCATCATTCAATAATTGATCTTGCTCCAACTGCTAAACGAATCATCTAGATAAGCACATAAATGAATTCAGTGTCATGACTGGGGATTCCTTTTCATATTTGATTGCTTGCTACATTTATGGAATGTTCATTTACTAATAAGCCAAGAAAGCAGAAGGCCAAAACATCCCCTTGAGTGAGATTTCAATATTACACTGACATAACTTCTATTTCCAAACATTCAAGTTGTCATTTAACAAAACATAAGATCATATATATGTACAATAAATTTTAGAACATCTATATGTTCTTGGAATTTCTGATTGACGTGTTTTTGCAGGCAGTGTATTACTCTATTCAAGATCGACTTTTGCGTTTTCTTACAGGTTGATATTTGTCACAAAGAATTGTATTCTCTAAAGGTTCAATATATTTTATGATGTACAGGTTTGATTATGCAACAAAACAATCAAAATAAATGGAACAAATTTGACTAATTTCTTCGGCAAATTTGACAAGTAGCATATTTTATATTCTAGGACTTTAGTGACAACAACAACTAGTTATTATGCACATTGAAAATATTGGTACAACCAAGACAATACATTTGTGTGTTTTTTTCCTTTAGCATGTGTATTATCAGAATAAAATAACAATCATAAAAGTTTTTTGTTTATAAAAATAACGAAAAAAAAATCATTATAATGAAAACAAATTTTGCAAATGGATCACAAAACATCCTGAAAACGATATTAAACCATGCTTTCATTTCTACACTAAATTGGTTTTTGAAGTCACTCAAAACAGGAGTCGACGAAGAAACTCGTGCATCACTCTCGGCAGGTAAAAAAAACACATTTCATTGACTGATTTTGTTAAACACTATTTTTGCATTCATGCACTCTATTCTTCGACGATCTCACATTTTGTTGCAGAATTTGTGCTAAGTATTTTTTAGGCTTCAGAGACGATCATGTTTCATGCTGAAGTGATTTTCAGGAATTACAATTTTTTTTTCAGAGAAAGAACACATGCCTTGTTGACTGCTTTAAGGAGATGATTTTCCTCATATATGTCATAAGCGCTTTCTGTTACACAGAAACGTTTTTCACATCTTGATGTTTTTTGTTACACGATGACCATGCTAATACACTATTATTTCCACTTTTTCACCCTATGTTGCTGCACCAACATTTCCACTTTTCCATTTTACATGTTGCGATACATATATTTCCTCATTTCGCCAAATTTCATGCTATGACACTATCCCATTTATCCTTCAAAGATGATTAGTCATCCTGGTGTTGAAGCCCATCTTCCATTGAATTATCTTTCATGATTTCACACGCCTATTTTTCTTAATTGCATACACCTCTTTATCTTTTTCAGTCCATTTTTGTCTTTCCAGTTTTCTTTCTGAATAAAAAAAACTCCCTCTCCATGATTACATTGCATTGGCATACGCATTGTTTCTACTGAGATCTATCTTTTAGTTCTACCAATTTTTTTATAAAAACTCACGTTGACTGATGTGAGATTCCTTAAGGCCCACCTTTCAATAGTCTTGCCCCATCGACCTCAACACCTTATCTGGGAAATAGACTAGAGTCCATTTTGAGTACCTAGAGGCTTCCATGCCTTAATGGAAATTTCTCTTGCTGACGATCATGGGAATACATCAATGTCCCTTGATCATCAGATCTTGCAAGTGGCTCGACCTCAACACATCCATTCGCACTTCTCAAGATGTACTTGGGTACCTTGGCTCTCATTGATATCAATGGTGAGTTGCCTCTCATTGGATAATGACATTCATCAATGGTTGGTAATCCAATGATTTCTCTTCTTGCTCGACATCGACACATCCTTTCGCATGATTAGAATTGTACCATCGGGTTTGTAGTAGTTGAAGACTATATACCTTTTTTTTTGGCTCCCTCGGCAGTAAAAATAACATGACTTCATCTATATGAGAGTACTATCATCCACTTTCATACTTCCTCTTTTCCATGATTCATCAATAGTAGTACAGATCCTTGCACTTTGCATTCTCGGATTCAACAGTTACAGTAGTTTCAGTTACAACAGTTACAATACTACAACCGTAGTTACATTTTCATGATCTTGCAGTCGTGACACCTTCCATCTTCCAATAGTCACAGTCACATATTATTTTTTCCATCAATTAAAGAAATTGTAGCTACAACACCAGTTACATTTTCCTGATCCAGCAGCAACAACATCTACATTTATATTGCATAGTTCATCTACTTTTTGAGTGAGTGGAGGTATGTTGTTTTCTAAGCTTTAATCACATAATTCCTTATATGTTGACTTGAATATTTTGGAAAATTTCCTCACCATGCTCTCTTTCCTTCCATAACCTACACTAAGTTGCATGAGGGCATGCAACCGATTTCGTTTTTTTTTTTTTTGGGGGAGGGGGGAGAATATATTCACTACCTATTCAGTATCAGTATTCCATTTTTTCCCACTATTATCACTCTATTTTTCATCTCATTTATTGTTTACCAAATTTTCTTTTCCAATGATCCCCTATTGCACTTTGCTTCATATGCATTGATATACATATTGGCATGATTCATAAAATATAGAGAAAATGCTTTCTTATACTCAGTGATTCTCTCTTATGAACATTGATAGCTTATTATTTCCAGTCAGTACATGGCTAAATTATTTCAGCAAGAAAATCAATAAGTGAAATGCATGTTGTTAACACAAGAACCAACATTCTTTGTATTCATGGTTGTCACACAAGAACCAACCATAAGAAAATTACACATGATGTTACACATATTTCACATGTTGTTACACCTATATTACATGTTGTTACACATGTATTACATGTTTTTGCACATGTATTTTATATGTTGCTACTCATGTATTTCAAATCCTAGAAATATTCATTATTAAAAAGACATCATCAATCTAAACCAAAGTTAAAATGCCAAAGGTTCTTCATAGTATCGATGCATGGTTGCATGAGGACATAAAACAAGTTCAGTTGGGGGGGATGTTAGGACTCAGAAATATCACATTTTCATCCACCTTTCCCTTCACTATTCCTTACATTTCATTGTCCCATTAACCTTCCATCATACCATTTTCATAAATACATTTGGGTTTCACATCATTATTTGCCACTTTATTCATTTTAGTATTATAAGTGAATTTGTGATTAAATATTAGAAAATTAACATATTTTCATTATATATCAAGGTTGGATGAGTTTGATGATGTGTGCAGGCATATTTGAAGATTTCAAGAAAGTCAAAATTCACCACCTATCCTCAAATTCGAATTACATATTCAAACTTGAAGATTTGTAAGAGATTTGGAGTTAAGCTCAAGGAGAAGATCATGCAAGATTTGGTTGGCATATATTATATAAGATATGCGAGAGATGTGTGGAGGATTTGAAGGGATCATATCTTGTAATAATGAGAAAGTATTTGAGAGTGGCTGAGAGAATAGTGGATCTGTAATTATGACCGTCTTATCTTATCTTCAAGACTCTCATGTATAAAAGAGAGTGTTCTCTCTTCATTTGGAGTTAGAGATGAGAGATTAGAATGAGATTAGCTTGAAGTCTTAGAAGGGGATTCTTAGCTTTGATTTGTATTATTTCATTTGTCATGCTTTCATGATTTTTCATTTGATTCTTGTAATTTAATTTGAGATAGCATTATTGTCTGAGCTCACATATGTCTTTTTTCATTCAATTCTTCACATGTTGTATTTCTTTCCTAGATTAATTTCCTGCTTTCTTAGTTAGTCTTTTAATGCTTTCCTAGATTAATTTCATTTCAGCAATTTAGATTAGATTACTTCTACTTTAGTCCTGCATATATAGTGCATGTGCTTCGTAAGATTACGAACCTCAGATTGACAAATTAAATAGCTGGGAAAATACTACAACAGAATTAAACGACAATATTTCCGCCTAACAAGAACATGTGTGTCCTACAATTATTTTCCAAAGTATAGGTATTTATTCTCCCATCATGAATGAAATTCCTTTCATACTTCCATTGTCTTCCCAACAAAACATGACATACATACATGGGAATCACATTGCACAAGATTTCATCTCTATATCCACCTATCTTAAATTCAACCATGCATTGTTTAGTTATTGTTACCTGGTGACCTTTCTTGAACCATGAGACTTTGTACGACGTTGGATGTGCAGTCATATCCAGATCCAATTTCTCCACCATATCTATGGATACTAAGTTTTCATTATTCCTACTGTTAATTATTACCTTGCAAACTATATCCTTCATTTTGTAGGTTGTCCTGAACAAACTGTTCCTCTGCACTGGCTCTTCAATATCTGGCTCTTGCTTCAAAAGAACCTTATTAATCATCAAGTACTTCCCATCCTCTGCACCTTCTTCCTTAACATCTCTCTTCTGCTCTTCCAAAATGTGAGCTTCGCCTCCTTCTTTCTTTCTCTCAGGACAATCCCAAGACATGTGCCTTTTTTTTCCACAGTTGTAACATCTTACTTCTCCTCCTCTACCTCTTCCTCTTCCTCTAGGAAAAGAGATTCTACCACCGCTCGACATTCCTTGGGAACACCCTCTTCTCTCAGAGTGACTATGTGTTTTCTCCACCTTTCCTTTGGGATTTGGTATCTTTTCATGGGAAACTCCTTTTTCTATATTCAAGCTTCTACCTTTGTTTTGCTGACTCTACTTCCTAGCCAACTTCTCTTCTACTTTTAGCACAATATGATCGCATCCTCTATTGTTCTAACTGTCTCCGTGTAAATTTAGTCTTGTATATCATATCTCAGGCCGTTGATGTACCTGGAAACTTTTTCTTCATCTCTCTCTCTCTGTCTAGCCCTAATGTTCATTCTGTAGAGATCCTATGTGTATTCCTTCACATCCATTTCCTTCTATCTCAGGTTCTACATTCTCCTGAAAATATTTATCTAGTAATATTTGGGTATGAATTTATCCTTTAGCTTGGCTACCATTCGATCCCATCTCTTAATATTTTGTTTTCCCTTGCTTCTTTTGTCGGCTTGCAGTTCATCCCACCATAATGTTGCATGTCTCACCTTTTTCTCCTCCTCGACATCTTCATAGTAGAAACACTTGTGCATTGCTCATATCCAATCAAGAAACTCTTTCGTGTCTAAATTACATTCATCCATTGGGACGTCAATCTTCGATCTGGCTCCCAACTGGACAATTGCTTTCAACAAGTGTTCCTTTGCAACATCCTCGGCTACAACTTCATCAACTTCTACTTCTTCATTTTTTTGCATCACTGACATCTCCAACATCAGGTTCTCTCCTTTATTTTGTTTCCATGGAATCCAACCTTGCTCTGAGTTATCTCATCTCTCTTTCCATAGCTCTATTTTCTATAGGTGGCTCATCACATCTCCTAGGCGACATTGTAATGATGTCCTTGATACCACTTGCTGATACCAGTTTGCTCCTCTGTCTCCTTCTTCTACAGAAATCAATTATGTGATAGCTTTGATACCACTCTGACGCAAACCCCCTTCTCCACTAAGGGCTACTCGACCTCTCAGTCTTGCATCATTCAAGATATTGAGTCGAATCGACTCTTCAGATCCCTGCAGGTACCCAAAATTAGTATACACAAGCCCTTCTTCTCCTAAGTGACCACAGACTATTATTTTAGGTCAATCCATTCACAATTTTGAGCTTTGGGGATACCCTGATTTCTATCCTCAACACTTTCCAAAGTGTTCTCCTTTGAACTCTGGACCTCGTTCCACATTTCTTCTTTGATTAGACGGTCCGACAATGCTTCAGGCTTCATGACTTCATGAACTTCCCGTTCACCTTGCACAAAAACCTTCTAACGTCTGATTTTTAGACCTCCTAATTCATTGCCATGTTCCTTCCTCACATCCAATGATGGTGATTACTTCACAACTTCATGAGTTTGCAACTCTATTTTCACAACACCTTCAAAATTCCTGAACCATTAAGTGCCAAAACACCTTACAGCTAACCTCTGCGTATGATCAGGGGATCAAATTTTGCTCAATTTTCAAAGTTCTCGGAATGCGACGAAAATAGTGCCATTGTGTCCGTCTCGTCTTCCTGATTCTGGTGGTATATTTACTTTCTCAAATAGAGTCCATATGGAGAAGATATCGAGATCTATCCGCCAAGCCAAACAGGCAAAATTTTTGGATGCTGACTGTACCTGTCCATACAGTCCGTACGGTGATGTGGCAGGGCCATACCATCCATATGGTGATGTGGCAGGTGGGTGACGTGGCACGTTTTCATTGGTTGATGTTGGCGAGTAGCATGTTGACATGTGTCCGTTATGGGCGAATAGTATGAGGACACGTGGCCCAACTCGAGGGTGCCACGTGTCGCTCATTCTTTGGTTATTGTTTCATATGTAAAAATTGTATTGGGAGTCCATGGGGTTCGACCCCTGGACCTCCCATAGCACAAATCTTACAAAGCTTCCACTAACCAACTTTCCCGCCATTGTTCCTTGTTAGCTATGCCATAAAACATATATTTAATCTTGAATGTGATGCCAAATAGAAAGGGGGGCGGGCCGGGGCATAGCCCTGACCCGTGGACACATTGTTTAACATATGACCCACATATATTATGGCCCGACCATTGGCGCATGCACGTTGTATTACATTACATTACATTGCATTGCATTGTATTGCAATGTATTGCAATACATTGCATTGTATATTATATAACCGTGTGTTAATAATTGTCGTGTGGTTTGAAACCAAGACCCATGTGTTAAATGTTGGCGCGTAGGAGTTGGTTGACACAGTTTCAAACAATTTAACCACCTTTTTGCCAACGTACGAGGTCGTATGGCCATATGCCCAGGTGCCAAGGCGGTTAGGGGCTGGAGGCACCTTAACTGTCCTACGGTTTGCATCGTTGGTGCGGTTGTGCCCGGTGCTAGGTTTTTACGCTTAAAAGAGCATGTGAGCCAGGTTCACTCAAGGGGGGTGCAAATTGTAGAACCAGAGACAGTAAGCTTTAAGAGGGAGACTTCCAGGAGGCCTAACTTCATTTTTTGACCGATTGAGGTGTCGTAAGAGCCCAGACAGGGGTTTTGGGATGCTCGGAAGCCATTGAAGCAGTCAGTTTGTCAGTTTGAGCATTGTAAGACATGTTTTTGAGCACTTTTTGAGCAATTAATAATAATGATACATTGGAAGCTGGACCAGGAGATGTAGCCCATAAGAGGGATGAACTCCTTTATCAATTGTTGTGCACATGTGTTTATGTTCAATGTTTATGCTGCTGTCTATGTGTATTTTGCAT
>JZKD02S1486381.1:115112-134970 GCA_000966675.3 Picea glauca | reverse complement strand
CATTTCTAGGTCACTTAACCTATTTTCCTTATTTTTAGGGTTAACCACTTTCCATAAATATTCCTTCTTGATTTTGTCACCTTATTTTATCATTTCTTCTTTTAGGTCACTTGGATTTCTTTGACTTTGAGGGCTTCAAGCCTTCATGTGGGGGTCCTTCATCTTCATAAGGCTATAACTCCTAAAACAGGAGGAGTTATGTGACATTCCACATACCAGTAGAAATTGCATGACAAACACTATCCATCTAGGATATTTTCACCAACAATTTCCTTGATCTTCATCTCGTTATTCCTCATACAAGCATGGGTCCTCCAACCTTTCTTCTAGGATAACTCAATCCGTAAAGCGTCTTCCCGTGAGGGCTTTCACCGTAAGGGGACCACTTTGGAGTTCATCCATTTGTGCACCTTATCAATCATGATAAGACAATAATGATTCATCTATACATTTTTCCAACAATGCATCATATACCAATGGAACCACATCGATCCATCTTCATCATGTATCAATGAAAAGTCATTGATCCATCTTCATCTATGCATTCTCACCAAGGACACTACATATTATATTACATAAATCATCAGTCCATCAATCCTTTGACATGAATCAATCAATGACATCAATCAATCAAACCATTGGCATCAATGAAAACATGATCCAACATAGACATAATCTGTCCCAAGGAGTAAATCGAAATCCAAGGGGTCTTAGACTACCATCTCATCAATAAAGACAGTTTTCCCTCCCAAAGTTACAGGAAACTAAGGAAGGATCCCTAAAGGGTGCCTGGTTCTTCTTTTAAAAGAGAACATAGTCTAGGTAACTGGCACAAGATGAGGATAACCCAAATCTTTCCAAGCAATAAAGGACAAAATACTAATGGAAAAACCTTCATCTATCAGTGTATGAGGAACAACTCGACCACAAGCCTATACTGTAATATTGAAAGGAATGTGAGAGGGAAGATGAGGTCCAGTTAGCGCACTCCAATAAAAAAGGATGGCCTCATTACTTGGAAGGGGTTTCACATGAGAAGGAGGAATGCCCTTTAGCATGGTAGATTCTGTGTCAACGAGAGAAACGTGGGAGGAATCAAGTTTACTCTCTAGCATGAGAGTAGGATCAACTGATGATGACATCAAATAGACCACTTGGGTTTCATTCTCTAAGGGGAGAATGGGGTCAACAGGTGGAAACAAATCGATTGCTTGGGTTGCACTCTCTAACAGGAGAGCGAGATCGACTGAAGATGGGATCGGATCAACCACTTTGGATTTCTTCAGAGGAGGAGTGGAATTGACCGATTATGTAACCGGAGTAACCACTTTAGCATTCTTTGGATGAAGAGTAGGACTGACCGAGGAAAGGACTGGATCAATCACCGGGGTTTCACTTTTCAGATGAAAAGTGGGGTTAATCGATGACGTAACTAGATCAATACTTGGGTTCGTGGTTCAATCGAGGATGAAACTAGATTGACCACCTGATCAACCGGACTGACCGGGGATGGAACCAGATTGACCAGTCCATTGATTAATGATGGGTTGGGAGGAATATTACAATAACCAGGTGGAAGTCAAATCTTTTCCAAAAGAGAAGAAGCCTCGTCCATACGAGGAAAAAGGTGAGAGTAATGAACACCTTTGCATAACATCCAAGGAAATTTGAAAGTTGTCTTCTTCTTACCAGCCTTAACATCACTAGTTGATGGGGCATCACTAGCATGTCCAGCAGGGGATGATGATGTGGAAGATCAAATTTCTAAGACCTTGGGAAGACCAAGGAAAACCCTCAGAAAGTGGTCACCCTTACAAAGACTACAAGGGAATTTGGGTTTTAGATTCTTTGTTTTAATATTGTCAAACTCATCAACACTCCTAGTATGATTAACAGTAGTTGGTTGCTTGGATCCAACATTTGATGTAGTTGGAGGCTTGGTACCTTTCTGGTTCTTCTTCTTCTCTTTATGTTTCTTCTTCTTCTTATCAATCTAGCTACTCACTTGAGAGCTTTCACTAGGCGAAGAAGGAGAAATGGAAGGAGACCTGACGAGCGATGAAGGAGAAAGGTCAACATGAATTTGATGTGTGGGTGGTGTGCTTACATCTGAAGCACCCGCATTCGATATCACCGGAGCGGAAAAAAACATACCGATAACCCAATTGTGAGACCTGGAAGGCTCAAAGTAGCAATGTAAGGAGGACAAACATTTCTGTAAGAAGGAAAAAAAAGGGGTTCCTTCATTGGTCGTTCCGGGAACTGACACCATAAAAATAAATATCCAACCTAGATTCTTCTAGGGAGAACAAACAGAACACGCTAAAAATCTAGCAAGCAAGCAAGCAAACAAAACCTTCTCAGAATGAGCACACTAGCTAGTGATGAAATCCAACATCGCGGGAACAAAGCAAGAAGGGGCTGAGATAGAGTGGGTAGAAAAGTTACATTTACGACCTACTTAATAGACTTACACCCTGGTGCAATATCCCACACATAATCGTGGGTATCCCCTCCAAGGATCCCAAGTGATTCTAGCCAATGTCGATTCCAGGTACCATGAATACTTGCCCCTCCACAGTCACCTTTTGTAAATACCCTAAAGAGATAGGCCACTAAGGTTACCAACTACTATAGTGATGCCTGGGGAAATAGTCGATAGTTCGATCCACATGCAAGAGAAGGGTATCTAGCTTGAAATCAACTTGAAATTTTTCCACTCATCATTGTAGGTATACCTTCAAGTGACCCCCATAATATGCACAATATCTACACCAAGACCAACAAAGCAAGGTGAGTGACTCTTCTAGCCTTAATGCGACCTTAGGTTTGACCTCTATGTGAGAAGGGTTTCCCAGGACAAAATGTAGCAATTGTATTTCACCTCTCCCTAACACAAGATTCTATGTTTTTTTGCAGCTTTGGAAACTTATCTTTCACACTTATTCCAAATCCCTAAAACTAATCTAATGTAGGTTTGCTACCAGAAAATATAAAAAATGTCTAATCAATTTTTAGTTTAGTTCTTTATTTTTAAGGTTGTTGTTACTCAAAAGAAAAATGGAGTGGACAATATGGTGTTTTGACCGACTCGAAAGTTATTCAAAGAGAAGAAGATGCGATATTTTCATTTTGATGAAACCTATTCTACGAGAAGGAGAAAACATTCATCATTCCAGATGCACAATGTCCCAAAATGCCAAAAACCATGCAAGTATGCTACATAAAATGCAAGACAGTTTCACTACCCAAAAGAAAAATTAATTTATCATCTTTGTTTGATTATGATGTATATAGAAAGTAAATAAAAAACCTTCAATGCTCCACTACTTTCAATCAGGAGAAAGAGTCCTATGCAGATGCAAAAGACACGAAGCAAAAGGGCTACAAACAAATCATGCACTCAAGGCAGTGAGGTATTAAAGAAAACAAGTAGGAGCTTTTTATAACAAGAAATAACACCATAAAGGATTCTACAACTAATCAAGCATTCAAGGAATACAATAAAATGTAGAGAAGAATTGAAGAAATGATAGCGAGAAAGAGAAATCACTCAAAACTTTCCTATCAAAAAAACAACTAGAAAAGGCAATTTCAGATTCATAAAAAATGTTTCAATATCCAATCAAGAAAATAGGGAGTGATAAGCATAAAAATCCATCAAAAACCAATCCAAACAACTTCACAAACCAACCACAGACTCTGGATAAAGATCTCTACAAAACAGGTTGCAAAAGACTGAGCAGAAGAAGGCAAAACCTCTCAAAAAAGAGACTAGCGCTCCCTAACACAAGGGTACAGAGTGTTGCAATGATCCCTAAAACACTGTAGGGGAGTGCTAGAGCTCTAGTATGGCCTAGGGAGGGGTGCTAGTCCTCCCAAAAACTCAGAAAAAGAGCAAAAAATTGCAAAAAAATCACCTAGAATGCATGAAAATTGATGAAATTGCTAGTGAAGGTAGAAGAAGGTTAATGGATGATGAAAAACAAGGAATTGCTTGGGAAAATGACCTCAAAGATCAAATGGAATATATAATATATCCTTGAATTCCTTTACAACATCTTTTATACAATCAGATGAATGATAAAGCAGTAGATTGACTCCAAATCTCAAAGAAGAAGAGTGATTCAAAGTAAGGAAAAAATGTCAAAACAAAGCATAACCAATTCTCATAAATCAAGATGTTGGAGGCCAAAACAAGGATACACTAAGGTGGTAATGATCTTGAGCAGATTAAAACAACAAAAATGGAACTCATAAATCAACTCCCTATAATATTTTTATCAGAAAAAGAGAAGCGCTCTGGTTTCAAGGGAACTAGAGTGTTGCAATGAAATGTGGGAGCCTTCTAGGGAGCACTAGCACTCTGGTAGTAGAGTTGGGGGAGTGATAGCCTCTCAAAATTCAGAAAAATTCCCAGAAATCTAAAAACTAAAGAAAACTCAGAAATTCAAACTGTAGGGGATGAATTAAAGAGCCAATCAACACATCTAAGAATCAGAGACACAGTATGAATAAGATCAAAAAGTTAGCAAAGGCCAAAACAAGACCAAGGAAGGAAACCAAAACTGAAATCTTTGGTCCCGATTGGAGTCACCAATTTTTGTTACAGAGAAATCCCCCTGTGGACAAGTGGATTATGTCTTGGGCTCTAGACTCCTAAGACCAAGATAGAAAGGGTGGTAACGTTGGTCACTGATGACGCGGACCCCCGACCCTTGGGCCAAGATCCGTGCAGGATTGTTCTAAATCTTCCCTGAGTCAAACTGACTTTTCGATTCCTCCACAAGGAATCCCACACACACACCACAGTGTTTTCCATAGGTCCTTATAGGTATTCCTGCATGATCAAACACTTGGCATCAACCCAAATCTCCTGACCAACAATATGATCGTTCCCTTTGCCGAATTGGGATTTCGGGTTTCACGATATCACGATTCCTATTGTCGAGTTTCCTGTATCTACAACCTCTGAAACCCAAAATGCCGAATTGCTGAAATATTTAGCCGTGTCCTCCTCCACAGTTGTGTTGCATTTTTCAACTTCGAAAATTATGGAGTAAAGAACCCTGACCTCTTGTCTTCGAAACTGTCGAAATGTCGAACCCCGATGCGTTCAACAAAGGTTGGCTTCCCAACAAATATTTTCATCGATTCGTAGTTTTGGAATTCGCGATTTTGTGAATTTGGCTGCAAGACTCCTGGTTCTTCAACCTTCAAAACTCCATAATGGTCAACGAGGCTTGACTCACCCTATTGACGAAAAAATTCCACCTGTCTTCTCCCTGTACTCTATTTCCCACGTGGATTCTTGCCACCTGTCCAGTCAAGATTTCCAGCTTTCGGAACTTGAATAACCCTTCGACAATAGTTCCTCTATGACTTCAAAACCTTGAACTCCGAAATGGCGCCTTCCATGGGATCAATGGCTATAAGCCCTCATTTGATATGATGACCCATGTTATTTTAGACTTCTGGGTACCGGGAGTTTGAAAATATCGATCCCAAAATGATGCCTCCTCTTCTTCCTAACACCCGAAGTGCCGAAATCCTAAAATTTCACGCCAAAATCCTGTCGCGACTCGTGAATTTGGGATTTTCGTTCCACTAGGCCCGACTCCTTGTCGTTAGGACCCCCAAAATGTCGAACTCTAAAATTCTGAAACGCCGAAAATTCTACACCTCATATTCACACATGATAATCCATTTCGCGATTTAGAAGTTCGAGTGACAAAGGGATTTGGCTTGCACTCGAGACTTACAAACCTTGATTTGCTAAAATTATCTTGATGGCTCGAAAATCACCATCAATGGTCGATGTTGAATATTGAAACCAACATAATTAGTTCATCTAACCCTTATCCACCCTACAACTCCTCTGGATCCTACAGTTCTCATGACTTTGCGAGTTCTCCACAATGAATTTCGATCGTCCGATTCACTCCTCAATGAATCTCTGACAACACTGACTTATCATCCTTCCACTGAACTTAACTTCTACATGATGATTTAGCTCCCCATCTTCCTTTGAATACTTCAAAGGCATTGATCCTCTTGAGATTTCGATTGCAACCTCAAGTCTTGAAAGGACTCCTGTACACACTCTTTGCAGGAATCTTTCAAATACTTCTGTGTATTTGATTCTTCAACTCTGTGCACTCTCGGCAACAACATTCTTTCACTCTTCAACCTTACTTGATAAATTCTAAGGCTTCAACTAGCCTGTTCACACCTTGCATGACTTTTGTTCTTCACCTACACTTCTTCTGGAATGAGAACAACAGTATCCTTCCTGAGCTTTCTATGATAAAACTCAGAACCCTTGTCAATGCACACCTTGCGGACGTTTCATTGCATTCCTTATAGGAACTCTCTCAGGAAGAGAAACAATTAAAACTCATTCTTCTCCCCTCTCAGACTTCATATACTTAACATGAAATCACACATTCAACACAACATTGAACAAATACATAAACAGAGAAATAAAACAACTGTAAACACACCATTCAGTAAATGTAAACAGTAAACATCATAACACCATGAATATTGAATCAAAGTTTCATATATTAACTCAAGTGCTCCTGTATATGGATTCTTCTCTACAACTCAACAACTTATGAATTCTGAATGATCATCTATCTTACCATGATACAAGGGTAAGGGTGTCTATATCCATTTTCCCTCCTACTCGATAAACTGTCTAATCTATGAATTCAAATCTACTTACTTTCATTAATTACATATAAATGCCTTTACATTCTACAAATGAGAGCAGTGCTCAATATCTGTTTACAACATATAAGATATAACTGTAAGTAATCTTTCCCCATCTATGACATTAATTTTCGCTTCATTAACTTTTCAAAACATTTCAAAAACGTGCATTGGTGCTTTTCCAACTGTCTTCCACCTTTCTTCTTACTTGGTTGGTTTCTTACGATGCTCCTGCATCATACTCCCTCGCTTGAAAATTTTCATGAACTCTTGTTCATGAGATATTACATGGTCTGTCCATTCTTATGAATTTTTTCTTCATCTTACGAACTAGCATCTTCAACTGGATGTCCCTTCCATTTGACCAAGTATTCAAAATACTCTTTTCTCTTGGTCTTTTTGCTAATCCTCTTGTCAATTATGCCTTCCATTTGTGGCTTTTCAACTACAAGCATTTGTTTGGTCCATTGAACCTCTTTCTGTTTCTCCTCTGCTCCTGCTTCTTCAGCTCTGTAAGGGTACAAATCTACAACATTGAATATCGGTGAGATTCTGATCACATCGGGTAATTCAATCTCATATGCGTTTGCCCCAAATTTCCTTACGACCTCGCATGGTCCAATCTTTTTCATCTTTAGTTTGTTATATGTTCCCCTTGGGAACCTTTCCTTCCTCAGATGCGCAAGAATCAGATCACCAACTTCAAATTGAAGTTCTCACCTGTGTTGATCTGCTCTCCGCTTGTATTCTTGACTTGAACTCTGCAATCGCTCCTTGAATCAGTTGTGAAGCTCCTTCATTGCTTCTGCAAAGCCCTCTACACTAGCACTTTTGCATTTAGTTTGTTCCACATCTTTCAATTCAGAAAATCCCCTTGGTTTCATTCCATATACAATCTGGAATGGACTCTACCCTATGCTTCTATTAAGAAAGTCATTATAAGAAAATTCTACCTATGGAAGAATGTGATCCCACTGACTATGGTGTTCAGTCACTAAGCTCCTTATAAAATCTCCCGAGCTTTTGTTCACGACCTCTGTATGCCCATCCATTTGAGGATGATATGTTGAGATAAAAGACAAACTTGTCCCCATCTTTTTCCATTAGGTCCTCCAAAAATTCCCTATGAACTTGGTATCTTGATCGGACACGATACTCCTTGGCAAGCTGTGAAGTCTGACAAATTCCTTAAAAAACAGGTTCGCAATATGAGTTGCGTCACTAGTTTTCTGGCATGGTATGAAATGTGCCATTTTTTTAAATTTGTCGACTACCACATAGATTGAATCATAGCCTCTCTGTGTTCTTGGCAGTTCTAATATAAAATCCATGCTCATTGCGTCCCATGACCTTTCTAGTATGGGTAATGGTTGATATAACCCTGTGTTCTACCTTTTCCCTTTTGTGTGTTGACAAATCCTGTATCTTTCAACAAATTTCTTAACATATGTTCTCATCCCTGGCCAAAAATATGAGCCATTCAACTTTGAGCATGTCTTATCATGACCGAAGTGTCCGACCAATCCTCCACTGTGTTTTTCCTTCAGCAGGCTCTCCGTCATGGAGCATTTTGGAATACATAGCTGATTTCCACGGAATAATAATCCATCCTAGATCATATACTCGGTCCATTGGCTTCTGTCCCTGAGAACTAGATTCTCATATGCTTCATATGCTTCCTTGAAATCTGGGTCATGCCTATACATTTCTTTGAGGTTATCAAAACATAAAGTATTGACTCTGAATTCCTGCATAAGCAAACATTTCCTGCTCAAATCATCAACAACTTTGTTAGCAGTTCCAGAAATATGCTTAATCACAAAAGTAAAATTCTACATGAATTCAACCCATTTAACATGTTTTTGGTTCAACTTCTCTTGTTGAGTCATGAATTGTAAATCATGATTATCACTGTACAAAACAAACTCTTTAGGAACCAAATAATGTCTCCATTTCTTCAGTGCTTGTATGACTGCATAGAATTATTTGTCATATGTTGAGTACTTGATCTTCACTTCATTCAGTTTTTCACTAAAGCATACGACCGACCTATCGTCTTGGCTCAAGACAGCTCCAATTGCAGATCCACTCATGTCACACCTGAACTGGAATTTCTTGCTGAAATCTGGCAAAACCAGAATCGGTTGCTCCATGATCTTCTTCTTCAGTAGGTTGAAGCTCTTCTCTGCTTCTTCTGTCCAGTGAAAATATTTATGTCTTTTCTTCATTGTATCCATCATTGGTGCGCTAATTCCACTGAAATTTTGAATGAATTTCCTGTAGAAACTTGCCAAACCATGGAAGCTTCGTACTTCAAACACACTCTTCGGTGATGGCCAATTCTTAATTTCATCTAACTTTTCTGGATCCATATTCAACTCATTTGCAGAGATAACAAAAACCAAATAAATGAGTTTTGTCATCATAAATGATGATTTCTTCATATTTATCAACAATTTCTCTTGTTGTAATCTTCTCATTACTGCAACTAAATTCTTCAAGTGTTCTGCTTCTGTTTTTTTGAAGATTAATATACCATCAAGATATACGATGACAAATTTCCCAATGAAATCCTTCAGGACTTCGTTCATCAACCTCATGAAAGTACTGGGCACATTCGTTAAACCAAATGGCATGACAATCCATTCATACAACCCCTCATTCATTTTGATTGTTGTCTTCCATTCATCACCTTTTCTCATGCAAATTTGATGATACCTGCTTTTCAAATCAATTTTTGAAAAAAATCTTGCTCCACTCAAGCAATCCATCAAGTCGTCCATCCTTGGAAATGGAAATCTGTATTTGATGGTAATCTTATTGATTTCCCTTGATTATGTACACATTCTCTAGCCTCCATCTTTCTTTGGGCTGAGAACTATTGGAAAAATGCATGGACTCAAGCTCTCCCGAATCAATCCTTTGTCCATTAAGTCCTGGACTTGTTTCTTGACTTCCCCATTTTCCTGTGGCGTCAATCTATATGCTTCTTTGTTTGGTAAACTAACTCTAGGTATAAGGTCGATATCATGGCTTATACTTCTGATAGGTGGCAACGAACAAGGTAGTCTGTCCACTACTATATCAACAAATTCTCCCAGCAATTACTGGATTTCTTCTGGTAAATCATCTATTCTTGTATTGGTCAAAACAATTTTCGGCTTCCTGACCACAATAAATTGTGTGTCTTCCTTGTTATTAACCTCCTTAAGAAGTTCCTTCCCACTCATGAAAAGTACATTGTTGCTCACCTCTGTTTTCACTTCTGGGTTCTTAATCGGCAACGACATGTGTGTCCTCCCATTCTTCTCCAGGGTTTACGTGTTCTTTCTCCCATCATGAATCATGTTTCTATCATATTTCCACGGTCTACCTAGCAATAGATGAAAAACATCCATGGGAATGACATCACATAATATTTCATCTTTATATCCTCCTATTTTAAATTCAACTAAACATTGTTTAGTGACATTTACCTGATGTCCTTTTTGTAGCCACGAAACTCTGTATGGGCTTGGATGTAAAACAGTTTCCAGCTCCATCTTTTCTACCATCTCTGTAGATACGAGATTGTCTATGCTACCGCTGTCCACTATGACTTTGCATACCCTGTCTTTGGTTTTGCAAGCAGTCCAAAACAGACTGTTTCTTTGGGCTGGGTTCTCTACCTCCTTCTCTGGCTTCAAGAGAACTTTCCTCATCATCAAAGATCTTTCTCCCTCAGCGTCTTCTGCCTCAACATTCCATCCTTGAGCTTCAGCAATGTGAGTTTCACCGCCATATTTTTTCTTATTTGGACACTCATAGGATTTATGTCTGATCTTTCCACAGACAAAGCATTTTACTTCACCGCCTCTGCCTCTTCCTCTTCCTCCAGCTCGAGGAAAAGTATTTCTATCATCATAATGCCCTCTCTGTGAGATTCCTCCTCTCTCGTGCTAAGTCTAAGGTTTCTTCCCCTCTTCTTTAGATTTCTGAGTTCTGTCTTGGGCAATTGTTTTGCCTTTGGCTTGACTTCTACCTTGGCCTCTTTCAGCTTGTTTCCAGCTCAGCTTCTCTTCAGCTTTCAGAGCTATCTGATAAGCTTCTTCCACATTTAGAATGGTCATCATTCTCATCTCATATTGAATGTCATATCATAGACCATTCATGTATCTGGAAATTTTTTCATCATCACTTTCCCGATGACCTGCTCTGATGTTTATCTTGTAGAACTCTTTAGTGTATTCTTTCACTGACATCAACCTCTATCTCAAATTTTGCATCCTTCGAAATAGAGTGATTTGATAATCTTTGGGTGTAAATTTTTCTTTCATCTTTGCAACCATTCTATCCCATCTTTTGATTTTTTTCTTGCCTTTGCAGCATCTGTCTGCCTGCAGTTTATCCCACCATAGTGTTGCATGCCCTTTAAGTCTAGTAATGGCATGTTTGACCTTCTTGTCTTCCTCAACATCCTCATAGTCGAAGTACTTGTCTAGAGCTATAATCCAATCTAGAAGCTCTTCAACATCCAGGTTTCTCTCATACACTGGAATGTCCATTTTTGCTCTGGCACCTATCCTTGCAACAAACTTGAATAGGCGTTCATCCGCAGCATCATCGACTCCAAATTCTTCTCCTTTGTTTCCATCTTCATTTTCACTTTCAGCTTCGCTGATATCCCCAACATCAAATGTGTGCCTCCGTGTTGTCTCCATGACATCAAGCCTGGCACGTAACTCACACATTTCTCTTTCTCTTGTTGGATCAGGCATTGGCATTGGCCAGTCTCTTCTTCTTGGTGGCATGGCTGTAAAATTTTCCTCTATTCTCTTTTCTACATAAATAAAAGAACTTGTTCTAAGCTATGATACCACAATGACGTGGATCCTCGACCCTCGAGCCAAGATCCCCGCAGGAGCGTTCTAAATCTGCCCTGAATCAAATTGACTTTTAGATTCCTCCACAGGGAATCCCACACACACACCACATTGTTTTCCATAGGTCCTTATAGGTATTCCCACTTGATAAAACACTAGGCATCAACCCAAATCTCCTAACCAACAATATGATCGGGCCTTTGCCGAATCAGGATTTCAGGTTTCGCGATATTGCAATTCCTATTGTGGAGTTTCCTATCTCTACAACCTCAGAAACCTGAAATGTCAAATTGCCAAAATCTTTGGCCATGTCCTCCTACAAACTTTTGTCACATTTCACGACTTCGGGTATTATGGAGTAAATAACCCTAACATATTGTCTTTGAAACTATCGAAATGTCGAACCCCGATGCGTTCAGCAAAGGCTGGCTCCCCAATGAAACTTTTCGTCGATTCATAGTTTTGGTCTTCGCGATTTCGTAAATCTGGCTGTAAGACTCCTAGTTCTTCAACCTTCAAAACTTTGAAATGGTCAATGAGGATTGACTCCACCTATTGACAAAAATGTTCCACCTGTCTTCCCCCTATACTCTATTTCCCACGTGGATTATTTCCACCTATCCACTCAAGCTTTACATCTTTTGGAACTTGAATAACCCTTCGACAATCATTCCTCTATCACTTCAAAACCCCAAACTCCAAAATGGCGCCTTCCATGGGATCAATGGATATAAGCACTCGTTTGATTCAACAACCCACATTATTTCATTCTTTCGGGTACCGGGCGTTTAAAACTCTTGATCCCAAAATGCTTCCTCCTCTACTTCCTGACACCTGAAATGCCGAAATCCCAAAATTTCGTGCCAAAATCCTATCGTGACTCACGACTTTGGGATTTTCGCTCCACTAGGCCCAACTTCTTGTCGTTAGGACCCCCTAAATGATGAACTCTGAAATTTTGAAATGCCGAAAATTCTACACCTCGTCTTCACACTCGATAATCCATTTCGCGATTCAGAAGTTCGAGTGACCAAGGGATTTGGCTTGCACTCAGGACTTACAAACCCTGATTTTCTGAAATGATCTTGACAGCTCGATGGTCACGATCAACGGTTGAAGTTTAATCTTGAAACCAACATAATGTTTTCGTCTAACCCTTATCCACCCTACAACTCCTCTGGATCCTACGGTCCTCATGACTTCGCAAGTTCTCCACGGAGAATTTTGACCGTCCAATTCACTCCTTAATGAATCTCTAACCCAACCGACTTAGCGTCCTTCCACTGAACTTAACTTCTGTACGATACTTAGCTCCCCGTCTTCCTTTGAATACTACAAAGGCACTGATCCTCCTGAGATTTCTATTGCAACCTCAAGTCTCGAAAGGACTCCTACATGCACTCTTTGTGGCAATCTTTCAAATACTTCTAAGTATTTGATTCTTCGACTCTGTGCACTCTAGGCAACAACATTCTTTCACTCTTCAACCTTAGTTGATAAATTCTATGGCTTCCACTAGCTTGTGCACAACTTTTACGGCTTCTGTGCTTCAACTGCACTTCTGCTAGAATGAGAACAATGGTATTCTTCCTAAGCTTTCTGAGATAAAACTCAGAACCCTTGTCAATGCACACCTTGCGGATGTTTCACTGCACTCCTTACAAGAACTCTTTTAGGAAGAGAAACAATTGAAACTCATTCTTCTCCCCTCTCAGACATCAAATACTTAACATGAAATCACACATTCAACACAACATTGAACAAATACATAAACAGAGAAATAAAACAACTGTAAACACACCATTCAGTAAATGTAAATAGTAAACATCATAACACCGTGAATATTGAGTCAAACCTTCATATATTAACTCAAGTGCTCCTGTACATGGATTCTTCTCTATAGCTCAATAGGTTATGAATTCTGAATGATCATCTATCTTACCATGATACAAGAGTGAGGGTGTCTATGTCTGTTTTCCCTCCTACTCTCTAAATTGTATAATCTATGAATTCAAATCTACCTATGTTCATTAATTACGTATAAATGCCTTTACATTCTACAGATGAGAGCGGTGCTCAAGATCTGCTTACAACATCTAAGATATAAATGTAAGTATGGTTTCCCCAGCTATCACATTAATATCCGCTTCATTAACTTTTCAAAACATTTCAAAAATGTGCGCTAGTTCTTTTCCAGCTGTCTTTTGCCTTTCTGCTTGCTTGGCTAGCTGCTTATGATGCTCCTGCATCAACTGAGATCCTTTTAAATCTATCCAAACTAATGTATAGAGAAGAGGAAGAAAGGTGTACCTTTTTAATGATGTTCATCCTTGCACAGTCCGAGTTGAGCTTTGATCCCCAAGCTCCTTGATAAGTCCTGCAAACCAAGCAAATATAGAACAAGCTTCCTATTCTACTAAGATTAGCTTGAAACCAGATCTATCTAATAGATACAAGTTCATGTAGAATAAACACAACCTTGAAAGAAACAAGCCAAGTGCATGTGTATATTGATGAGAACAATAGAGAATACTTACAAACCTTTGATGAAGGTGCAACAACCTCTCCCAACTCTCCTTGTCCAACCCTTTGCTCAAGTAATCCACACACAAAATTCTTATGCTTCAATGATATCTCCTTTATGAGATCATAAGTTTGACACCTTCAATGTCTCCCTTCCTTATGATATCATAAGTTAGGTATCTCTCAATATCCCCCTTTTTCACCATGAGGAGGCCTCCTTGTATAGGCTCTAAGAGGCCTAATCATCTTAGAGATTCTTGGAATAGATTGAGGATCTTTCTCCTTCATTTATGGATACTCCCTAAGATTGATCCTTGACCTCATATCTGGATCCAACCAACTTCAGAGATGAAGGGGATTTTTCCCTGATTTTCCTCAACAACCCAATATTTTCTCAAAAAGGCTAGCGCTCCCTCAAAAGGGTGCATAGAGCATTGCAACGCTCCCACAAAGGAGGGTAGGGAGCACTAACATTCCCTAACAGTGGGTAGGGGAGCACTGCCTTCCAAAAATCATTTTTAAGTGGTTTTCTCCATGGTGAAAGCTTTGTACTCTTAATCAATTGTTTTCTCCTTCTTAAACCAGTCTTTTAAGGTGTCTTAAGTGTCCGTGTGATGTCATTAGAGACACAACATAGGAAATATGACAATGTGATGTTTGCGAGACTTGCGACATCTTGTGACCAAAATGAGACACTTGCGAGACTGGTAATGCCGATAATAGGTCATCATTAGAGTGAGTAATTTTGATGTGTAACAATACTCACAACTTATGAAATGAGGAGAGACCAAGAGAATCCAGTTACAAAGGAAGAAAGATTCAAAATATCTAAGAAAACAAAGAAAGGTAACAAGCAACAATCAAATTCATTTTTCAAGCAAGAGCAAAAATCAAAATCCAGTAGCAACGATGATTAAAAAGATGATGAAGAAATAGCCAAGTTTGTCAGAAGGATAAAACCATGAATCAGTAAGTTCAAAGGTAAGATTCCATTTATTTTCTTTAATTGTGATGGTATTGGTCATTTCACTAACAAATGTTCCCATAAGAAAAATAAAAGAAATGAAGAAGATGAAGCTAAGAAGAAATAACTACATAAAGGAAAAAAATACAAAAATAAATTCTTCAAGAAATGTCTTTGCACCAAGGAAGACAACTCCTCTTCATATGAATATGAAGTCAACGAAAGTGATACAGAAAGAGTATTATTTATGGAAGTAGAAATATCTGATGAGGAAGGCGTTGAGCACTCAACACACCCTAAAAAGCCTTATCAATTTTTTTACCTTTTTGGGTACCACTTGATCTTCTGCACTATCTGATTCGATTTCATTTTGGGAAATGCTTTGTATTTGATTATTTTCATGACTCTCATCACCTATTCAGGTTTTCTTGAACTTATGAAACCCCATGACTAAAAAAACCTTAACACCTGAATAAAGAATCAACAACCAAACACTTCACCCAACATGCTTAGGTTCGACATAGGAAGGAATTAAAAGAAGAAAAAGGAACCACTCATAAAACCATAGTCGTCGAGCGTCGATCTCCATTGGCATCGACAGAAGGAATTTTTTCTTTGTGTTAAGTTTTTCGCATAAAGATATCACCGATAGTCGATTCCCCTTCGGCGCCGGTAAAAAACGAGGAGGAGAGACTTTAACGAAGAATGAATTGATATCGTCGATAGCTGATGCCTAAAGAGATTTATCGAAATCGAGGAAAACCCAGAAGGATCAAAAAAAAAATTTTACCACGATAAAATTTATCCCCGATCGTCGATCCCCAATGCATTTTTGGCATCAAGACTTTTTCAAGGGAGCCGATCTGAAAGTGATTTGATAGGTTTATCATCAATCATCGATCCTTGACACTTTTTCGGCATTGGCAAGCTAAGGTTTTTTTTAGAATGAATAGATTAAGGAAAGTCCCGACTCTAATTAATACAAGCGAATTAAGTCACGGGTCTCCAACACCATGTGTCTTTACCAGGTAAGAGGGTTGTATGGTCTAGTTCTATCCCAAGTCATTCATGGTTCCCTAGGTCTGAGTCACACCTCTGAGTCACCTTTTCCATGTCATCATTGCACGGTGAGATCATTCGGTGTCGGAGCTTTTTGTAGGAGGATATCAATGAAAACATTCATATAAAAACCCCGATCCCCTATCCACCCATTGAAAGAGCAACACGATGGGACGTTTTTAGCCTTAGATACGACCAGATTCTGAGGATTTAAGGACTTAATTAATACCCGATCCTGCATTAGTTGCTACCTTTTGCACCAATCAAAATAGCCTTTTGAAATCACCGATAGACCACATCACCACCCGTGCCTCCACCGTCAACCCACGATAAATTTAAGTTCTAAAGATTCGATGGAAGATTTATTGAATTTTCACTCATAACCCGAATTGAATGGCTGATGTGACACAGTAAGATATTTCCTGTAAAAAATCTCTTGATCCATTGTGAATGAAATCATTATGTGTAAGAGAATTCCAGAGCGTTCGAAGGAGCAAGACGAGCAACTCGAAGGCTATATCGACCCCATGATTATCAAAATAACCAGGTTTTCACAAGCTTCAAAGGTATGTATATGAGTCTGTAAATTCGTTGGCTATAATTTACAACACACACAACTTCTGAATATCTTCCTAATCAAATTGTACTAAGTAGTATTCCCATTTTCATATTCATGTTTCTTTCCTCCTTGTAAGGATTTGTGACCACCCCTCTTATTTTATTGGTAGCCACTTCCTTCACTAACTTTTTTCCTTTGGCATCAACTTTTAGATCTATTTAAAATCAACTTCTGAAGCATAAGCTTAGTGTCATTGCCTGAATTTTTCTTCTTGTCTGCTACATCTACAAATTCATTAAAGATAATATCCCATATCAATCATTTTATTATAGCGTAGTCTAAACGTTCTACCTTTTGGTTGTTTTTAGGTGACTTTTTCCATTTGATTTTTCTCGAAATCCAGTGAAGAATGGTTGGATCTGTAGATTTGAGTGGCTGAGTTTGTATAATATGAGTGCCTCAAGGGTTTTTCAACACGCTAAATCCATTTATTCATTCAGAAATGCAATTTAAACAACAAAAACTAGTGATTTTGTCCAGATTTACATCGTCGGATTCTAGCCAAAAAACCCAAAATGTAGAACATTTTGACAATGCCTTTTCTTATTATGAGGATTATATAATTTGAATTATTTGATGCTTCAATGTAGTAAATAAATAATAAAATATACACATTTTACCTATGTTATCTAGCTTGTTCCTTTTCTCTTTCAGAACATGCACATATGTCGTGCTTCTAAACATACACAAATGTTTAATAGTTGGCTTCTTCATTGACCAATATTCTTCAAGAGTTTTTCCCTTCACATAGGGTATAAATTTTATGGGAACTCTTTGTCAAGTAAATTGTTTATGACGGGTTTCTTTTTAAAATTTCTCTTCTCATGACATATTTATTTTTACCTGTCTTTTAAATATTATGTTTTTTTTTTTACTTTTTCCATGAATACAAGAGCATACAAGAGGGTGATAATTTCCAAGACCCCATGCAATCACAATTTCCAAGATTTCATACAATAAAGGCATGACAATGATTATATACAAAAATATAAACTGCAATTGCAATTTATACCAAATATACATGAACCTTACCTTTCTGGGAGGTTGCATGCAGAAAATGTCAATATTCAAGAATCTCAATATTTTATTTCCTTTGAGCCTTCAATTTTCATCCTACATGATTGCATGATGCTATGGAGATAAGGCTTTTGTAAAAATTCGAAAGACTCACTGTGGATGAAGTCTCTGTAGTCAAATTTATAACCCTCGATATTTTCTTCCCTCTTAGCCTTCAAGCTTCAACCTACGTGATCATCAATGGAGATGGGATTTTTCTAGCATTCCCAAAAAACCCTTGTAACTTGTTGTGAGCATGATGTGTAGCTCATGATATAGGATTTATAACTAGTTAACAATGAGTTTTGACAGCATGTTTTACAGGTTAACATGACAGATCAACTTTCTAATTCTTGGAACTATTATTCATCTTGTAGTTTGCATGATTTGATGAAGGATGGAGATGAGATTTTTCCATCACGTCCAAAGACCCACTATGAGTGTAAATCCTCCACTCTAAGTGTAAAGGATTTATAACCTATTAACCAACATGCCAACTTTCTAATTCTCATAAGTGTTACTTATGTCAAATTCATATGTGTGTGTGTGGATGGGTACTATTTGACAATTAAATAAGGAAAAAACTGGTAAATTCTCGTCAAATTTAACCCCTTCCTTCACCCGATTAGTCAATGACCTATTCAACACAAGACAACAATAGTATCCATAGCTTTGTGCCAAAAAGTTATTGGAAAAATGCTAATGCATTTAGTCATTTCAACTATGATGTGATTTTCCATTTTAACTATGACATAGTTTTCCTCTCTACTACACCATTTTGATGTGGAGAGTAAGTTGCATTCTTCTTCTTTTTTGTACCTTTCACTGTACTACACCATTTTAATGTGGAGAGTAAGGTGCATTTTTCTTCTCTTTTGTACCTTTCACTTCAAAAAAAATATTGGGAATATCTAACATTATACTTACAACCTCTATCGATTATGAGCACTTTAATTTTATTTCCACTTCTCAATTTCTTTTTTAAAATTCTGAAAATGTTCAAGGGCTTTAGATTTAACATATATATTTTTGACAAATATGTCTTATAGAATCTTTGTGGCTAAGATATCATAACTTAAGTGGTGTATCTTTTATTTTCATTTTTCAATTTCTTTTTTAAAATTTTGAAAATATGCAAGGGCTTTAGATTTAACATATTTTTTTTTTTTTTGACAAATATATCTTATAGAATCTATGTGACTAAGATATCATAATTTAAATGGTGTATCTGTGTTGTCAAAGTCAATCCACACCCACTCAAGGGTTATGAACCCAAGTCTCTGCATTAATACAAGTTCGATCAGCTTGTTTCTTGTAGCTAGACCACCCTCATAGGTTTTTGTTTCTTGTAGCTAGACCACCCTCATAGGTTTTTCATATTTAACTTTCAAAAATAAATCCATATCTTTCTTGAACACTCATCAATAAAGGTCATAAATTTTATTGCTTCACCGAAAATTTGTGTTGGCATTGGTCTAAAATGCACGTAGATATTTATGAGTTAGCTCGAATTTTTTTTATCTGTCCATGCTTTTCATGTTTCAAATTTCTGTGTTATTGCACTGTCCACTTGAACTTATGGAAGCCCAATCATAATTTTTTTTTAATGAAAAGTTGAGTAAAATAAAAATTTAAATACCTATACCTTTCATGCCACAACATGTTTTCAAACTTGTTGAATGCTATCAAGGCTTGCTACTTTACAGGTACAACATCCAATTTGTAAATCCCATTCATTTGTATACCACTAAAAACAACTTTTCTATTGTTTTATTTATTTTTTATTTGAAATCCTTTATCAGTAAAATCAACTCCGAAATTCAACTTACTTACCTTCTTCATTGAAAGCATATTTTTAATTTTATGTGAGCTCTGGTACTCACCATACATTTTTTATGTTCTTCAATTGTCTATAGGGAATTTTGATTTGCACGTTGCCCCTATTGTGCACCTTTTATGGGACATCATCTGTAATGGTTATTGGTTCTCCTTGACAACTTTGTTTTCAATTTTGACAACGTATCTATACAACTTGTCAAATGATTTGTGGCTTCAGAGTTT
>JZKD02S1486381.1:69548-82086 GCA_000966675.3 Picea glauca | reverse complement strand
TTCGCTCATTTTCTCATTCACCCCTTCATTCACTTATTCACTTGTCCACTTGATCATGGGTTCATGTTTTCATTCACTTTCTCATTCATTCCTTCATCCCATCCTTACCTATCACTCATTGATCCATCCTCATCTGCGTCTTGGATTGGAAAAAGGGAAACGAACTGCCGAAGATTAGCCATGGTATTGTTGGTTTTAGTGGTCGTTGGTGTAATCCATACATGAATTGAGGCCTACATGTATAATATGAGTCATCCTATGTACAACATTGTTAACAGTTGTGAGTCCTAAGAGTTCCAGCATTGAGATTTTGGACCAGTTGCGTTGGAGCCCAAAATAAGGAGAAGGACTACCTAAGGGACTGCGTGGCAGAGAAGGGTGGAGGTCCATTCTCTTGGGTGGTACAGGCTAGGTAGAAGAGATTTGGGTACTTGTATTGTTGTGAGTGTTGGGAAATCCTATGAGAGTTTGAGTGCTAACTGGTTTGGGAAGCCAAGTAACACTCTAGAACCATCCTTGTGGATTCATAGCCTTGACTTGGGGGTGACACTGTTGTTGATATTTGGAATAGTAGTGTCTATGGTTGGGTGGAATGTCCTTGGTCTACCACCAGTTGGTGTCATAATTATAAATATAGTTCTCTCTGTTATGGTATTATTTACCTTTATATGAATGAATCATCTTTTGTATTTATTTATCATTTAATTGAATCTTTAGAATATGCATGCTTGTTGTTTATTGTTGTGCATGTCGTTAAATATTTTCTTTTATGCATCCTTATTAATTTAAAAGGTATAGATAAGAGAAAGAAGTCCAAGGGTGGGCTTGAAGGTGGCATACCTCAGCCTATGGGTGGTCAGGGTGTGTTGCAGTCACAAAGATTTAGATTGCAGACATCATGCAAGGAAAGATGTTGGCATATACCATAACATCCTAAGAGGTTGGAGACATAATCAAGTGGAACACATTGTTGCACATTTTCACACCAGGAGATGTTACAACTATAGTGGGTTTGGCCACAAAGATTGAGATTGTTGGAATTCAAGGAGATAGTCAATGAGGAGTGCTTCATACAATATGGAAAGAAGAGCACATGAAACTTGGAAGGAAGAAAATGTTGAAAAGATGGAATCTAGGAGTACATGTTCTGATAAGCTGGGACACTCTCATAAGTTGATGAAGAAGAATGAAAAAAATGGAAGCCATGTGTGAAGCTCAATCTTAAGTATCTTCTGAAGCATACACATGTTCTTGTGGGAACAACCACGCACATACACAATCTGGTGTATGTAAATTCCACGTATGCGAGGTGGATTATGAACAATTTGCAAACATGAGGTAAAATACTTAAAAATGAGGCATACAGATGAGTTACAGCATGGTTTGATGGTACATCATAGTTTATGTAGGGTTTGATAGTATATTCTTCAGGTTTTCATGTTTCTATCTGTGTTTGATGAACATATGGTGATTATATATGGTTTATCTTTGGAGCATATTCTTGAGGTCTATTTTGGAGGCACAATACTAACTCTAGTTTGTGGATTGACGCATTTTTTGTTGAGGTACAATGTTGATTATGTTAAGTAATTTATCAATGAGTTTATGGCACTTTGTTTATGAAATACATCATTGGTGATGTGATTCTAGTTAGAGGTATATCATTGATCTATTGAGGGACATACTTGGTACATGTTTAGAGGTGTTATTGCTGCATTGTACTTGTTGTAGTGAATTTTCTTGATGCATATGTGTTATAGTACATGGCTGGTACATATGTGAGATCTATTGATATAGCTTGAGATGTATTGTGAGAAGAATTTGTTTGATAATCTTGGTTCATGCTTGAAGATACATATTGGGATAAATGTTTAGTGAAGTTTTGGCACATGGGTTGATGATAGTGTGATGTATTGTTTGAGGCCTATATTGACATTTGGTTGATGTACATGTTGGGTACATGATTGAGACACTTAGTTGATAAGCTGAGATACATAGTGCATGTTTATTGAGGCCTAGGTGTTGAGATACATTGTTGGTACATATCTTGGATACATTATCACATGGATTATGGTAGTTGGTTGAGGCATGACCCTTGTTTGAGGTACATGGTTGGAATGTTGTATGGTTGATGATGTTATTGATATTGGTTCATTGATAGAGAACTCTTGGTGATATTGTGCATATGATTTAAATTTATCTTCATGATTCATCATAGATGTGGTTGATGAGATTGTTGTGACAGATTGGTGCATGGTTAATGCATTGGTTTCCAACAAAAGTTTGGTGCATAGTTGATGCACTGGTTGATTGGTAAAGGTTTGGCACATGGGTGATCCATTGGTTGTACAGATTGATGGATCATTGCATGATGCATGGAAAAATCCAAGGATCGTCAAAGGAATAGAAGATCATGGTATTCTTGATGCAGTATTGTTGAGAAGTTGATCAATGTTTCAGTAGAGAAGAAACATTTGCAGATTCTAGTGGTATCATATTGTCCACAATGATTACCCATCATCTTACAGAGATTATAGGGGGAGAGATACCCATAGGGGGAGTTATTATTTTCCCATGATTGGTTACAGAGGTATGATTCCAGGAGGAGAGATGATAGAGATGATCATAGAGGGAGAATTGGTATCCAATCCATCAAAATTGCATCAGAGTGATATACTTTGCCAAAAGGGGAGATATTCATCATATACATTAAGAGAAGCCCAAAGGAAATTGTAGCTAGGGGGAGCAACCTCAGGGACAATTCCGTTAGGGGGATCATACCGAGATATACCCTTTTCCATTGATGTCAAAGGGGGTGAGATAGAAACATTGATGTGGAGTGATAAACATTGATCAAAAGAGATGATCATAGAGGGATCATGAGAATTTCCATGTGTAATTATTTCCATCATCATTGATCTGAAAATGTAAAGGATTGGAGATTTTTAAAATTGCAAGTGGAATGGTATGTGCTTGGGTAATAGGATCAAGTTACAAACACATAAATATTGATGATTTTTTTACTTAACCATGGGAAACATAACAGTCATAAACAACCATCAAAATACACACATTAACACAACAAAATGATAATGATTTCACCCCTCTCTTGGGCTACATCTCTTGGTCCAGGTTCTAATGGATCTTTTTCATTAATTCTCAAAGTTTCAAAATAAATTCTTTACAATTCTTATAATGATAAATGGATGGCTTCAATGGCTCCAGAACATCCAAAAACCCTAGTTGGGCTCTTCCTACACCTAGTTTGGCCAAAAACTGAGTTGGAATCACTCCCTGGAAGTTTCTCCCAATTATTTGTTGTCTTTGCTCGCCAAAACACACCCAAACTGACTAAACTTGACTCATGATCATTTTTTGTGCCAAAACCCTAGCACGCACACCATCCCACAAAATCTAGAAAATTGTTGCATCGTTAGTGCACTGGCCCATTTTCCCGACGGGGGTAGTGATTGCGTGGCCCATGTGGCCAAGCGTCGACCACAAATGTAGCACCGGACTGAGCCTATCCATTGTGAGTCTACACCAAGTTCATATGGTAATGGTGGTGTGACCAGGGGTTCAATTATGGAGAATTTTCTATGCGCAAAATGTTTGAGGTAGAGTCATATGGTAAGGACCATATAGCTGGGGTTTGGGGCTAAGCCCCAGTCGGGGCCCTAGCCAACTCTAAAGTTTAACAAACTTAAATATTTATGGGAACAGGTTATGTTAAGAAATATAATGAGGGCGGACTAGTATCCTGGCCCTGCCAAGTCGTTCCACATGTCCCCGGAGGTCGCGGGTCTGACCCCCGATGAACACCAACCAATTTTATGCCTTGGAGGGCTTAGGGGTTTACACATGGCACCATTCAATTGGTCCACCAACCTACCATGTGTCTCCATCTAATAGATCTTCATCTAAAAAAATTTGTGTACGGTGCCATGCCATGACATCAACTTCCACGTGTCAGTACAACCTCCTGCCACATGTCAGTATGGTCTGCTACCATGTCAGTAGTATGGAAATGCCACATCAACACCTCTTTCTAGTCAACAATCCACATCACCCTACCATGTTTCAATATGGTCAACTTCCATGTCAGTAGTACAGACATGCCATGTCAGCATTGTACATAATATATAGTCAATGAAATTTTGCTTGTTTGGCAAAGAAGAAAAAATGTGATATCTCACTCATATGACGTCTATTTAAAACCATTCAAGTTTCTTTGGGATTTTGAGGACGATGGCTACACACATGTCCATTTTGAAGCAATTATGAGCACTTTGATTTTTGAGGATATTTTGATCCCCTAGATCACTCCTCCCCATCGAGAAGATTTTAGACCTCCAAAAGACTACTTTCAGTCAATCTGAAGATGAGGGTACAACTCCCTCACCTTTCCAACCTCAACCCACTTGGCCTTGCTTGTATTTGTCCCTTTAATACCAACTCAAAGGTATTCCAAATTCCCTCATTTCGAAAATCTCATCCTCCTCTCAAGGATTGTGTCTTCATGCATTTCTGAAAGATATTTTGGTGATAAATCATCTATAGAAGGAATTTGAACATACTCTCCTTGATCATCAATCAAAGGAGGCTCATACAACCTCAAATTCTCAACATTGACAACTGCATACATTTTCATATAAGGAGGAAAATCCAAACAGAAGGCATTGTTACCCATATTTTCAAGAATCTTGAAAGGTCCATATCTAATTGGTTTCAATTTTTTACATTCTCCTTTAAGCCTCTCTTTGCTAATGTAAATCCAAACTTCATATCCAACTTGGAAACTGTGATCAACACGATGCTTTTCATGTCTTGTCTTGTACTTGGCTTGGCTCTTTTCCAACTATTCTTGTACCATTTCATGCATCAACTGAATTTGTTCAATGAACTTATTTTCCCTATCAATGTCATATTGACCATCAATAGAAATGTATTTCCTAAAGATAAAATCTAAACGATATTTTGGCAAATAACCAAAACATGCCTCTAATGGAAATGTTTGAGTTGAAGAGTTGTTAGCCCGGTTGTAATCATGTTCAATGTAGTGTAGATTCTCATCCCAAAGCATAGGATGCTTGCTACAATAACCACGAAGAAGATGCACTAATTTTCTATTAACCACTTCTATTTGAACATTAGTTTGTGGATCAAAAGTTGTGCTCTTTTTCATCTTGGTGTCCATGAGTGCCCATAAACTTGACCAAAATTTCCCAATAAATTGAGAATCTCGATCAAAAATAATGGATTTAGGTAACCCAAAATGTAACCAAACATGATGAAAGAACATTTGTGTCATTTGCTCATCTATAAGCTGCTTCTTACAAGGCATCAAAATACACATTTTGTTGAAACATCCAACCACAACATAAAGATAATCATGATTCTTTTTACGCATAGGTAGACCTCCTACAAAGTCCATGGAAATTCTTTCCCAAGGGCGAGAAGGAACCAAAAGTGGAGTATACAAACCCAAATTTCTATTGCTAGGATTTCTTGTAGCACATAAAGAAAATTCACTTATATGTCTTGAAACACTTTCATTCCTTTTAGGCCAATCACAATACCTTTGCAAATTATCCAGTGTCTTTTCTACACCAAAGTGGCCAGTAATAAAAGGAAAATGATCTTCCCTTATGATGTTGACTCTTTCACCCTGTGGAATACATAGATTGCCAATATGATACAAAATCTTTTCATGCACATGGTAATCCAATTCATCAACTTGGTTAGAATGACACAAAGTTGCACAAACCTCTTTAAAATCAACATCTAAAGCATACTGTTCAACATAGCTCTCATGCATGATAGATTTATGCTTAAGATTAACTAAAGCACTAACAATAGGCCTAGAAATAATATCAACAACTTTGTTATAAATTCTTTTTTTATACCTTATAACCAAGTGGAATTGTTGTAGAAAACCCATACATCTTAAGTTCCTTGCTTGATGTACGTTCGTTTGTGATTGTAAGTATTGAAATGGTTGATGATATGTGTGAATGATAGTTTATTTTCCCAACAAATAATGTTTCCACTTTTTCACACTTTGCACCAATACATACATCTCCTTATCATAAGTGGGATTGTTAATCACAACACCATTAAAAGTTTCAGAATGAAAACAAATGGGCTTACCTTGTTGCAACAAGACTGCTCCCATTTCATAATTCCTTGCATTTGTTTGGATCTCAAATAGCTGTCTAAAATTTGGAAGTGCAAGAACTGGAGTTGAACTAATCTTTTCATCCAATGCATCAAAATATTTTTGTTGCTTGCCTCCCCATTGGAAAACTTGGTTAATGCTTGTCACTTCATGTAATGGAGCTGCAATTGAAGAGAAGTTAGCAATAAAATTTCTCCAATATTGGGTTTCTCCCAAAAATATTCTTACGTATGTCACATTGTTTGGATTTGGCCAATCCAAAATGAATTTGACTTTGGAATGATCAATTTTCAGTTCTCCCCCTCCAACAATATGTCCCAACTAAACAAGTGAGGTATTCCCAAACTCACATTTAGAAATATTCAAAAACAAATTGTATTTCTTTAAGACATCCATAAGTTGCTTTACATGCATAACATGATACTCATGAGATTTTCTAAATATCAAAATGTCATTAAAGTAGACAATCACACAATCATCAATAAAAGGCCTTAAAACATCATTCATGACTCTCATGAATGTAGCAGGAGCATTGCAAAGTCCAAATCGCATTACCATTCACTCAAACAAACCTTGATTTGTTTTGGAAGTTGTCTTCCAAGTGTCTCCTTGAACAATACTAATCCAATGATATCCACTTCTCAAATCCAATTTAGTAAGATACTTAGCATCTTTCAACTAATCAAGCAAATCATCAATTCTAGGAAGAGGATAGCGATTCTTTACCGTAATCTTGTTCAAGTCCTTGAAATATACACACGTGTGACATGTACCATCTTTCTTTGGAACTAAAACAATTGGTGATCCACATGGCGATGTTCTTGGCATGATGACCCCTTTGTGAAGAAACTCTTGGATTTTTTTTTTAATTTCAGCATTCTCCAGGACTGACATCCTGTACATACCAATGTTTGGAAGAGGACAATCTTAATGCAATTGTATCTCATGTCGAGTAGCCCTTTTTGGAGGCAATCCCTTTGGTTACTACCACATCTCATCATATTAGTTAATGGCCTCATATAAATCAGATTTCAACTTTGAATCATAACCTTGGAAATCTTCTTTTACAACATTGTCTTTGGGTTTGATCATCAAGAGGACAAAATTCTTACTAGCATTGACTAATCTCTTCATTTGTCCAGCATTTACAAGTGACAAATTCGACTTCTTTCTATGTTCTCTAATAAGGTACTCAAATCCATTTTTAAACAAGTGATACTTGTTCTCATGACGATCAAAGATGGCTCTCCTATCATATAATTATGGGCTTCCCAACACAATACCACATATATCCAAAGGAATAAGATCAAGCACTACCTCATCTATAAAATTTGGAGTGATGGAAAATCTAAGTTTACACCTTCTTGTCACATGCAATTTGGAATTGTCACATGTCCATCCTAAAGGGTATAGTTTAGGATGTGGAGTAGTTTCCAATTTTAGTTTCTTGATAGTGTTTTCATATATGAGGTTTTCTTGAGATCTAGTATCAAAAAGAGTATCTATCTTGGTATTCTTTGAAATCACCCTTATGTGGAAAATATCTATTCTTTATTTTTCATGTTGAGTTTCATTGAGGCTACTACTTCTTGAAGAACTAGTACTTGCAATAGAATCCTTACCTTGAAAACCCATGGTTGTAATATTTGTTTCATCACCCGAATTAGAACCTAAATCATGTTGTACAATTGCAATAGTCTTTGGTGTCCCCTTATGGCTGAAATTTTTGGGTTTCTTTTCAGGATGAAGTTTCCAACAATGGTATTCATCATGGCCGTATTTTGAACAATGTTTACATGTGAGTTTCTCTCCCTATTTCTTGATTGGAGAATTATTTCTTTCATTTGCCTTGAACTTCTTTTTTCCTTTTTCTTCATGAAAAAAAGGTTTCTTGTTTCCCTCTTGAGGTTCATTCCGCCCTCTTGCTTCTAAATGAGCTTCCTGTACACAAAATTCATCTAGACTTGTATGGTTAAACATAATCATTTTGTGCCTCAAGTAGTTATGCAATCCTCTAATATATTTGACTAAAGTTTCTGCAATCCTCCAGTATATTTGAACACTTTGTCGTTTATCTTCTCTAAATTTTTTCCAATCCATAATATCTTTCTTCATGTATGCTAATGGATAAAATTGTCTTTTAAGTGAAACAATAAAATCATTACAAAAGGATAAAACTTTACCATGTTTCTTCATTTCCTCTTGAGTTGTGGCTTCCCACCAAATGAGTGTTGCATTGTCCAATCTTAGAGAAGCAAGTTGAATCTTAGTTTCATCATCTCCGATCTTTTGTATCCTTCAATACACTTCAATCTGACGAATCCATTTATCCAATTTCTCATCATCTACCTCTCCATTGTACATAGGAAATTCAAACTTAATATCAAGCTTAATAAAAAGTGTTTGTAGAGGAATTTTACCATGTTCTTTTAGAGAATTTGGAGGTGGTTGTGAAATGGTAGAAGAAGTAGAATATGGAGGTGAAGGAGGTGGATAATCACCAATACCTCCATTTCCATTTTGAGTTTTATCACCACTATATCCATTACCATTTGGAGGGTTTGAGCTTTCACCTTGCAATCTTGCATTTATTTCTTCAAATAAAACTTTCACCATATCTGTCATATAATAGAAACATTTTTTGAAAGTTTCATCCTCTGAAGGAAGAGTTTCATGACTCTCCTCATGAGCCATACTTGGTGAATATCTCCTTGAATCTTGAGGTGTTTGTGTAGTTATCCTTCTTGATAATTGAGAACTTGGCTCTACAAGTTGACCTTCTGCTCTTGTGAGATTCAACCTTGTAAGCATCATAAAACAAACAATTGAAAACAATCAAACCTTCAAAAATCTATGCTCTGATACCAACTTGATATGAAAATGTAAAGGCTTGAATCTTTTTAAAATTGCAAGTGAAAAGGTATGTGCTTGTGTAATAGGATCAAGTTACAAACACATAAATATTAATTAGTTTTTTACTTAATCATGAGCAACATAATAGTCATAAACAACCATCAAAATACACACATTAACACAACAAAATGATAAAGGAGTTCACCCCTCTCTTGGGTTGCATCTCTTGGTCTAGCTTCCAATGGATCTTTTTCATTAATGATAAAAGTTTGAAAATTAGTGCTTTACAATGCTCATAATGAGAAAGGGATGGCTTCAATGGCTCCAAAATGTCAAAAAAACCCTAGTTGGGATCTTCTTGCACCTGGTTTGGCCAAAAACTGAGTTGGAATCACTCCTTAGAAGTTCCTCCCAATTCTTTGTTGTCTCTCCTCGCCAAAAGTCACCCATACTAACTGAACCTGTCTCACAGGCATTTTTTGTGCCAAAAACCCAGCAGGTGGGCCTTCTGGAAAAATCTGGAAAATTGACGTATTGTTAGTGCACTGACCCCTTTTTTTGGTGGAGGTACTAGTGGTCGCGCGGTCCATGTGGCCAAGCATCGATCACAAATATAGCACCAGACTGAGCCTAGCCATTAATAGTCCACGCCGAGGTCATATGGTAACGACAATGTGACCGGGGGCTCAAGTATGGAGAATTTTTTGCATGAAGAATGTTTGAGGAAGAGTCATATGGTAAGGAGCATATAGTTGGGGGTTGGGGCTAAGCCCTCACTCGAAGCTCTCCCAACTCTAAAGTTTAACAAACTTAAATATTTATGGGAACAAATTATGGTAAGCAATATAACTCAAGAGGCTGGTAGCTTGGCCTTGCCAAGTCACTCCACATTTCCCCAGAGGTCGCAAGTTCGAACCTCAATAGCACCAACCAATTTTATGCCTCAGAGGGGCTTCCACCCTAGAGGTCGCAGGTTCGACCCTCAACAAGCACCAACCAATTTTATGCCTCGGAGGGGGTGCCATGTGGCAGCCCATGTCTAGGCCATGCGGCACAATTCAATTGGTCCACCAACGTACGACATGTCACCATATGATAGGTCCTCATATGATACATGTCATGTATGGTTCCATGCCACGTCATCAACTGCCATGTGTTAGTACGACCTCCTGCCATGTGTTAGTATGATCAACTACCACGTCAACAGTATGACCATGCCACATTAGCACCTGTTCCCAGTCAACAATCCACAATACCATGGCACGTGTCAATACAATCAACTGTCACATCAACAGTATGAACATGCCATGTCATCACTGTACGGACTGTACAGACTATACAATCAACAAAAGTTCTCTTGTTTAGAAAGGTGGAAAGACATGATATCTCACTCATACAACATCTGTTTTAACCCATTCAAGTTGTGTTGGGATCTTGAGGACGAGATCTATGCACATGTTCATTTTAAAGAAATTCTGAGAACTTTGATTTTTAGCATATTTTGATCCCCTGGATCAATCATTGCCATCAATGATTGGTGTTGACACCTCTTTTGGTGTTTCCACCAGTGAAAAAGGGGTATATTATTGGACTATGTTGTCATTTATTTCAAAGGGTTGATTTCAAGTATTTTTATAGTGATGTGTTTGTATCATTGATGAATTTATTTTTGGATTATGTTGTCATTGATGTAATTGATATCAAAGGATTAATGTCAAAGGTTTGATGTCAAGTGGTGTCATGGTGATGTGTTTATGTCAAGATTGATATGAAAGGAAGTTGTATTGTTGATGTCATGTCATGGTTGATAGGAATAACAAAATGTATGAAGTCTAAAGTGGTTCCCTTATGGTGAAATTCCTCACGCGAAGACGCTCTTGGATAAAGTTCTCAAAGTAGTCCCCTTATGGAGAAATCCCTCACAGAAAGATGCTTTGAAAATTCCAAATGGTTAAGTGGTTGGTTAATCCCAGCTGTGTGGTTAAGGAACCCATGTGTGTTTGAGGAATAATGTAATGAATATCAATGAATATGCAGGTGAGGCTATTCTATGTGGATTGCATATGTCGTGTTTTTTTTGGTGATATGTGGTACACCACGTGGATCCTCACGGTTAGAAATATATGGCCTTATGAAGTTGGAGAACCCTCATGAGTTATCTAGAAGCCCCTAGACGATAAAAGAAATAAAATTATGCTAGAATTCCCTAGAAGAAGTTGACTAGTCAAAATGGGTGAAACTAGGAGTTAATCATGGGTTAAGTTGTTGCAAAAAAAAAATAATTAAAAATAAATTAGTTGCAACTAGAAGTGATGAAATTAATATTTTTGGATGAAGTGGTTGTATGTGGAAAAAGTGGTTAGAAGTGGGTTAGCCTAAAAGAAGGAAGTTGGTTAAAATATAACCCCTAGAAGAAGATACTTGAAGAGTATAAATAAGAGAGAAAGGGTCTCTTATGGGTATGAGATTTGAGAACATTAAATATCTATATTTTGGTTAAAGGTTCATTGCAAGTACTCATGGATGCATCAGAAGTTTCGCAAGTTTGAGGTAGAAAGTAGGTTTGACATAGAAAGTTTTGGAGGTTCATAAAAACCCTAGTTTCTGAATTGTACACGAGCTGCAGTGGATCAGGTCGCGTATGTACATGAGTTGTAGTGGATGAAGGTGTGTGTATATGCAGGATACAATAGAGGAGGTCACTTACAGGTGAAACAGTCATGATGAATTGAGTTGATGTTGGTGGCAGGTCCTTGAAGTCTGAAGCAAGTTCCAAGATCATTATTCTACATGTTTAGATTCTATAGAAGCTCTGGTATGGTTACATCATTTTCTTAATGCTTAGATATACTTATGGCATGATGAATTCTTGAGGCATTATTGGTATGTGTGTTGTGAGATATGGATATGGTATATGTTGGTTGGTTGTTTGAGTGAGAAACACTCTCATGTATGGTACAATTTTGATATGGTTCTTATAGATCACACCTTTGATATACTTGTCCTTGTTTGAGGGAAATGTATGTTGATGTATCTACAAGCACAAATTGGTTGTTTTGATAGGTTACTGGTGGATGTGACAGACGCAGGAAAATTTTAGAAGTGTAGAAGAATGGATGCCCTAGTTTTCTGAATGTGTACACAGGATGATAGAGGGAAGGAAGCGTACATATGCGTGATGTAGTATAGACAGGTTGCATACATACGTGAGTTGCAATATAGACAGGTCATGTAACTGTTAACAAATTGTTTTCTATATACAAGTTGGGTCTTATACTTGAGGGTGGGATTGCTCACATCTTAGTTGGTAATGAGATATGCAAGTTGGTTCTTGCATTGAGAGTTGGTGCTCTTTTAAGTTGATGATGATAAACCCCAGGGATTATAGTCTCATATAACACATAATACAAAATATAACACATATATCTGGCGTTCTTTGTGTTCATTATGATGATGGTTTAATGTTCTCTGATATTCATGAATGTTGTTGATATATGAAAGTAATCA
>JZKD02S1486381.1:46811-65550 GCA_000966675.3 Picea glauca | reverse complement strand
GAAATAAAATTAAAGTGCTCATAATCAAAAGAAATTGAGAAGTGGAAATAAAATTAAAGTGCTCATAATCGATAGAGGTTGTAAGTATAGTTTTAGATATTCCCAATATTTTTTTTGAAGTGAAAGGTACAAAAGAGAAGAAAAATGCACCTTACTCTCCACATCAAAATGGTGTAGTATAGTGAAAGGTATAAAAGAGAAGAAGAATGCAACTTACTCTCCACATCAAAATGGTGTAGTAGAGAGGAAAAATATTTCATAGTTAAAATGGAAAATCACATCATAGTTGAAATGACTAAATGCATTAACATTTTTCCAATAACTTTTTGGCACAAAGCTATGAATACTATTGTTGTCTTGTGTTGAATAGGTCATTGACTAATCGGGTGAAGGAAGGGATTAAATTTGACGAGAATTTACCAGTTTTTTCCTTATTTAATTGTCAAATAGTACCCATCCACACACACACATATGAATTTGACATAAGTAACACTTATGAGAATTAGAAAGTTGACATGTTGGTTAATAGGTTATAAATCCTTTACACTTAGAGTGGAGGATTTACACTCATAGTGGGTCTTTGGACGTGATGGAAAAATCTCATCTCCATCCTTCATCACATCATGCAAACTACGAGATGAATAATAGTTCCAAGAATTAGAAAGTTGATCTGTCATGTTAACTTGTAAAACATGCGGTCACAGCTCACTGTTACCTAGTTATAAATCCTATATCATGAGCTACACATCATGCTCACAACAAGTTACAGGGGTTTTTTGGGCATGCTAGAAAAATCCCATCTCCATTGATGATCATGTAGGTTGAAGCTTGAAGACTAAGAGGGAAGAAAATATCGAGGGTTATAAACTTGACTACAGAGACTTCATCCACAATGAGTCTTTGGAATTTTTACAAAAGCCTTATCTCCATAGCATCATGCAATCCTGTAGGATGAAAATTGAAGGCTCAAAGGAAAGAAAATATTGAGATTCGTGAATATTGACATTTTCTGCATGCAACCTCCCAGAAAGGTAAGGTTCATGGATATTTGGTATAAATTGCAATTGCAGTTTATATTTTTGTATATAATCATTGTCATTCCTTTATTGTATGAATTCTTGGAAATTGTGATTGTATGGGGGTCTTGGAAACTATCACTCTCTTGTATGCTCTTGTATTCATGGAAAAAGTAAAAAAAACAAACATAATATTTAAAAGACAAGTAAAAATAAATATAAAATGTCATGTGAAGAGAAATTTTAAAAAGAAACCCGTCATAAACAATTTACTTGACGAAGAGTTCCCATAAAATTTACACCCTGGGTGAAGGGAAAAACTCTTGAAGAATATTGGTCAATGAAGAATCCAAATATTAAACATTTGTGTATGTTTAGAAGCACGACATATGTGCATGTTCCGAAAGAGAAAAGGCACAAGCTAGATAACATAGGTAAAATGTGTATATTTTATTATTTATTTACTACATTGAAGCATCAAATAATTCAAATTATATGATCCTCATAATAAGAAAAGGCATTGTCAAAATGTTCTACATTTTGGGTTTTTTGGCTAGAATCCGACGATGTAAATCTGGACAAAATCACTAGTTTTTGTTGCTTAAATTGCATTTTTGAATGCATAAATGAGTTTAGCGTGCTGAAAAACCCTTGAGGCACTCATATTATACAAACTTAGCCACTCAAATCTACAGATCCAACCATTCTTCACCAGATTTCGAGAAAAATCAAATGGAAAAAGTCACCTAAAAACAACCAAAAGGTAGAACGTTTAGACTACGTTATAATAAAATGATTGATATGGGATATTATCTTTAATGAATTTGTAGATGTAGCAGACAAGAAGAAAAAATCAGGTGATGACACTAAGCTTATGCTTCAGAAGTTGATTTTAAATAGATCTAAAAGTTGACGCCAAAGGAAAAAAGTTAGTGAAGGAAGTGGCTACCAATAAAAGAAGAGGGGTGGTCACAAATCCTTACAAGGAGGAAAGAAACATGAATATGAAAATGGGAATACTACTTAGTACAATTTGATTAGGAAGATATTCAGAAGTTGTGTGTGTTGTAAATTATAGCCAACGAATTTATAGACTCATATACATATCTCTGAAGCTTGTGAAAACCTGGTTATTTTGATAATCATGGGGTTGATATAGCCTTCGAGTTTCTCGTCTTGCTCCTTCGAACGCTCTGGAATTCTTTTACACACATAATGATTTCATTCACAATGGATTAAGAGATTTTAAATAGGAAATATCTTACTGTGTCACATCAGCCATTCAATTCGGGTTATGAGTGAAAATTTAATAAATCTTCCGTCGAATCTTTAGAACTTAAATTTATCATGGGTTGACGGTGGAGGCACGGGTGGTGATGTGGTCTATCGGTGATTTCAAAAGGCTATTTTGATTGGCGCAAAAGGTAGCAACTAATGCAGGATCGGGTATTAATTAGGTCCTTAAATCCTCAGAATCTGGTCGTATCTAAGGCTAAAAACGTCCCATCGTGTCGCTCTTTCAATGGGTGGATCGGGGATCAGGGTTTTTATACGAATGTTTTCATTGATATCCTCCTACAAAAAGCTCCGACACTGAATTCTCTTACTATACAATGCTGACATGGAAAAGGTGACTCAGAGGTGTGACTCAGACCTAGGGAACCATGAATGACTTGGGATAGAACTAGACCATACAACCCTCTTACCTGGTAAAGACACATGGTGTTGGAGACCCGTGACTTAATTCGCTTGTATTAATTAGAGTCAGGACTTTCCTTAAGCTATTCATTATAAAAAAAACCTTAGCTTGCCAATCCCGAAAAAGTGTCAAGGATCAATGATTGATGATAAACCTATCAAAGTGCTTTCAGATCGGCTCCCTTGAAAAATTCTTGATGCCAAAAATGCATTGGGGATCGACGATCAGGGATAAATTTTATCGTGGTAATTTTTTTTTTTGTGATCCTTCTTGGTTTTCCTCGATTCCGATAAATCTATTTAGGCATCGGCTATCGATGATATCAATTCATTCTTCGTTAATGTCTTTCCTCCTCGTCTTTTACCGACGTCGAAGGAGAATAAAATATCGGTGATATGTTTATGCCAAAAACTTAACGCAAAGAAAAAATTCCTTCTGTTGATGCCAATGGAGATCGACGCTCGATGACTGTGGTTTTATGAGTGGTTCATTTTTCTTCTTTGAATTCCTTCCTATGTTGAACCTAAGCACGTTGGGTGAAGTGTTTGGCTATTGATTCTTTATTCAGGTGTTAAGGTTTTTTTAGTCATGGGGTTTCATAAGTTCAATAAAACCTGAATAGGTGATGAGAGTCATGAAAATAATAAAAGACAAAACATTTCCCAAAATGAAATTGAATTAGATAGTGCAGAAGATCAAGTGGTACCCAAAAAGGTAAAAAAGTTGATAAGGCTTTTTAGGGTGTGTTGAGTGCTCAACGCCTTCCTCATCAGATATTTCTACTTCCATAAATAATACTCTTTTTGTATCACTTTCGTTGACTTCATCTTCATATGAAGAGGAGTTGTCTTCCTTGGTGCAAAGAAATTTCTTGAAGAATTTTTTTTTGTATTTTTTTCCTTTATGTAATTATTTCTTCTTAGCTTCATCTTCTTCATTTCTTTTCTTTTTCTTATGGGAACATTTGTTAGTGAAATGACCAATACCATCACAATTAAAGAAAATAAATGGAATCTTACCTTTGAACTTACCGATTCCTTGTTTTATCCTTCTGACGAACTTGGTTATTTCTTTATCATCTTCTTAATCATCATTGCTGCTGGATTTTGATTTTTGCTCTTGCTTGAAAAATGACTTTGATTGTTGCTTGTTACCTTTATTTGTTTTCTTATATATTCTGAATCTTTCTTCCTTTGTAACCGGATTCTCTTGGTCTCTCCTCATTTCATAAGTTGTGAGTATTGTTACACATCAAAATTACTCACTCTAATGATGACCTATTATCGACATTACCAGTCTCGCAAGTGTCTCATTTTGGCTGCAAGATGTCGCAAGTCTCGCAGACATCACATTGTCATATTTCCTATGTTGTGTCTCTAACAACATCACACAGACACTTAAGACACCTTAAAAGACTAGTTTAAGAAGGAGAAAACAATCAATTAAGAGTACAAAGCTTTCACCATGGAGAAAACCACTTAAAAATGATTTTTGGAAGGCAGTGATCCCCTACCCACTATCAGGGAATGCTAGTGCTCCCTACCCTCCTTTGGGGGAGCGTTGCAATGCTCTATGCACCCTTTTGAGGGAGCGCTAGCCTTTTTGAGCAAATATTGGGTTGTTGAGGAAAATCAAGGAAAAATCCCCTTCATCTCTGATGTTGGTTGGATTCGGATATGAGGTCAAGGATCAATCTTAGGGAGTATCCATAAATGAAGGAGAAAGATCCTCAATCTATTCCAAGAATCTCTAAGATGATTAGGCCTCTCAGACCATATACAAGGAGGCCTCCTCATGGTGAAAAAGGGGGATATTGAGAGATACCTAACTTATGATATCATAAGGAAGGGAGACATTGAAGGTGTCAAACTTATGATCTCATAAGGGAGATATCATTGAAGCATAATCATTTTGTGTGTGGATTACTTGAGCAAAGGGTTGGACAAGGAGAGTTGGGAGAGGTTGTTGCACCTTCATCAAACGTTTGTAAGTATTCTCAATTGTTCTCATCAATATACACATGCACTTGGCTTGTTTGAAGGTTGTGTTTATTCTACATGAACTTGTCTCTATTAGATAGATCTGGTTTCAAGCTAATCTTAGTAGAATAGGAAGCTTATTTTATCTTTGCTTGGTTTGCAGGACTTATCAAGGAGCTTGGGGATCAAAGATCAACTCATACTGTGCAAGGATGAACATCGTTAAAAAGGTACACCTTTCTTCCTCTTCTCTACACATTAGTTTGGATAGATTTAAAAGGATGACAGTTGATGCAAGAGCATCGTAAGCAGCTAGCTAAGAAAGCAGAAAGGCAGAAGACAGTTGGAAAAGCACTAGCGCACATTTTTGAAATGTTTTGAAAAGTTAATGAAGCGGATATTAATGTGATAGCTAGGGAAAGCGTACTTACATTTATATCTTAGATGTTGTAAACAGATCTTGAGAACTGCTCTCATCTATAGAATGTAAAGGCATTTATACGTAATTAATGAAAGTAGGTAGATTTCAATTCATAGCTTAGACAATTTAGAGAGTAGGAGGGAAAACGGATATAGACACCCTCACCCTTGTATCATGGTAAGATAGATGATCATTCAGAATTCATAAGCTATTGAGCTGTAGAGAAGAATCCATGTACAGGAGCACTTGAGTTAATATATGAAGGTTTGTCTCAATATTCATGGTGTTATGATGTTTACTGTTTACATTTACTGAATGGTGTGTTTACAGTTGTTTTATTTCTCTGTTTATGTATTTGTTCAATGCTGTGTTGAATGTGTGATTTCATGTTAAGGATTTGAAGTCTGAGAGGGGAGAAGAATGAGTTTCAGTTGTTTCTCTTCCTAAGAGAGTTCTTGTAAGGAGTGTAGTGAAACATACGCAAGGTGTGCATTGACAAGCGTTCTGAGTTTTATCTCAAAAAGCTAAGGAAAGATACCATTGTTCTCATTCCAGCAAAAGTGCAAGTGAAACACAGAAGCCGTGAAAGGTGTGCACAAGCTAGTTGAAGCCATAGAATTTATCAACTAAGGTTGAAGAGTGAAAGATTGTTGTTGCCGAGAGTGCACAGAGTCGAAGAATGAAATACACAGAAGTATTTGAAAGATTGCCGCAAAGAGTGCATGTAGGATTCCTTTCGAGACTTGAGGTTGCAATAGAAAGCTCAGAAGGATCAGTTCCTTTGAAGTATTCAAAGGAAGATGGGGAGATGAGTCATCGTGTAGAAGTTAAGTTCAGTGGAAGGATGCTAAGTCAGTTTGGTTAGAGATTCATTAAGGAGTGAATCAGACGGTCGAAATTCTCCGTGGAGAACTTGCGAAGTCATGAGGACCATAGGATCCAGAGGAGTTGCAGGGTGGATAAGGGTTAGACGAAACCATTATGTTGGTTTCAAGATTAAACATCAACCATTGATTGTGACCATCAAGCTGTCAAGATCATTTCGTAAAATCAGGGTTTGTAATTCCGGAGTGCAAGCCAAATGCCTTGGTCACTTGAACTTCTGAATCGTGAAATGGATTATCGAGTGTGAAGACGAGGCGTAGAATTCTCGGTGTTTCGAAATTTTGGAGTTCGGCATTTTGGGGGTTCTGACGACAAGGAGTCAGGCCTAGTGGAGCGAAAATCCCGAAGTCATGAGTTGCGATAGGATTTTGGCATGAAATTTCAAGATTTCGGCATTTCGGGTGTCAGGAAGTAGAGGAGACAACATTTTGGGATCGAGAGTTTTGAACTACCGGTACCCGGAAGCCTGAAATAACATGGGTTGTCGGATCAAACAAGGGATTATAGCCATTGATCCCATGGAAGGCACCATTTTGGAGTTTGGGGTTTTGAAGTGATAGAGGAACGATTGTCGAAGGGTTATTCAAGTTCTGAAAGATGGAAAGCTTGAGTGGACAGGTGGAAAGAATCCACGTGGGAAATAGAGTACATGGGGAAGACAAGTGGCACATTTTTGTCAATAGGTGGATTCAATCCTCATTGACCATTTCGGAGTTTTGAAGGTTGAAGAATCGTGAGTCTTACAGCCAGATTTGCGAAATCGCGAAGACCGAAACTCTGAATCGACGAAAAGTTTCATTGGGGAGTCAGCCTTTGTTGAACGCATCGGGGTTCGACATTTCGATAGTTTCAAAGACAAGATGTCGAGGTTGTTTACTATAGAATACCCGAAGTCACGAAATGAGACACAACTGTGTAAGAGGACGTGGCCAAAGATTTCAGTAATTCGGTATTTCAGGTTTCCGAGGTTGTAGAGACAGGAAACTTGACAACAGGAATTGTGATATCATGAAACCTGAAATCCTGATTCGGCAAAGGGCGCGATCATATTGTTGGTTAGGAGATTTGGGTTGATGCCTAGTGTTTGATCAAGTGGGAATACCTATAAGGACCTATGGAAAACACTGTGGTGTGTGTGTGGGATTCCCTGTGGAGGAATCAAAAAGTCAATTTGATTAAGGGCAGATTTAGAACGCTCCTGCGTGGATCTTGGCCCAAGGGTCATGGGTCCACGTCATTGTGGTATCAGAGCTCAGAACAAGTTCTTTTCTTTATGTAGCAAAGAGAATAGAGGAACATTTTACATCCATGCCACCAAGAAGAAGAGATAGGCCAATGCCAATGCCTGATCCAATAAGAGAAGGAGAAATGCATGAGTTACGTGCCAGTCTTGAGGCCATGGAGACAACACAGAGGCGCACAGTTGATGTTGGGGATATCAGCGAAGGTGAAAGTGAAAATGAAGATTGAAACAAAGGAGAAGAAGTTGCAGTCGATGATGCTGTGGATGAATGCCTATTCAGGGTTGTTGCAAGGATAGGTGTCAGAGCAAAAATGGACATTCCAGTGTATGAGAGAAACATGGATGTTGAAGAGCTTCTAGACTGGATTAGAGCTCTAGAGAAGTACTTCGACTATGAGGATGTTAAGGAAGACAAGAAGGTCAAACATGCCATTACTAGACTTAAAAGGCATGCAACATTATGGTGGGATGAACTACAGGCAGACATATGCTGCAAAGGCAAGCAAAAAATCAAAATATGGGATAGAATGGTTGCAAAGATGAAAGCCAAATTTATACCCAAGGATTATCAAATCACTCTATTTCGGAGGATGCAAAATTTGAGACGGAGGCCGATGTCAGTGAAAGAATACACTGAAGAGTTCTACAAGATAAACATTAGAGAAAGTCATCGGGAAAGCGATGATGAAAAAATTTCCAGATACATGAATGTTCTATGATATGACATTCAAGATGAGATGAGCATGATGGCCATTTAAAATGTGGAAGATTCTTATTAGATAGCTCTGAAATATGAAGAGAAGCTGAGCTGGAAACAAGGTCAAAGAGGCCGAGGTAGAAGTCAAGCCAGAGGCAAAACAATTGCCCAAGACAGAACTCAAAAATCTAAAGAAGAGGGGAAGAAACCTTAGACTTAGCACGAGAGAGGAGGAAACTCACAGAGAGGGCATTATTCTAATAGAAATACTTTTCCTCTAGCTAGAGAAAGAGGAAGAGGCAGAGGCGGTGAAGTAAAATGATTTGTCTGTGGAAAGATCGGACATAAATCCTATGAGTGTCCAAATAAGAAAAAAGATGGTGGTGAAACTCACATTGCTGAAGCTCAAGGATGGAATGTTGAGGCAGAATACACTGAGGGAGAAAGATCTTTGATGATGAGGAAAGTTCTCTTGAAGCCAGAGAAGGAGGCAGAGAACCCAGCCCAAAGAAACAATCTGTTTTGGACTTTTTTCAAAACCAAATACAGGGTATGCAAAGTCATAGTGGACAGCGGTAGCACAGAAAATCTCGTATCTACAGAGATGGTAGAAAAGATGGAGCTGAAAACTGTTGTACATCCAAGCCCATACAGAGTTTCGTGGCTACAAAAAGGACATCAGGTAAATGTCACTAAACAATGTTTAGTTGAATTTAAAATAGGAGGATATAAAGATGAAATATTATATGATTTCATTCCCATGGATGTTTGTCATCTATTGCTAGGTAGACCATGGCAATATGATAGAAACATGATTCATGATGGGAGAAAGAACACGTACACCCTGGAGAAGAATGGGAGGACACACATGTTGTTGCCGATTAAGAACCCATAAGTGAAAACAGAGGTGAGCAACAATGTACTTTTCATGAGTGGGAAGGAACTTCTTAAGGAGGTTAAGAACAAGGAAGACACACAATTTATTGTGGTCAAGAAGCCAAAAATTGTTTTGACCAATACAAGAATAGATGATTTACCAGAAGAAATCCAGGAATTGCTGGGAGAATTTGTTGATATAGTTGTGGACAGACTACCTTGTTCGTTGCCACCTATTAGAAGTATAAGCCATGATATTGACCTTATACCTGGAGTCAGTTTACCAAACAAAGCAGCATATAGATTGACGCCATAGAAAAATGGGGAAGTCAAGAAACAAGTCCAGGACTTAATGGACAAAGGATTGATTCGGGAGAGCTTGAGTCCATGTGGTGTTCCAACAGTGCTCAGCCCAAAGAAAGATGGAGGCTGGAGAATGTGTACATAATCAAGGGAAATCAATAAGATTACCATCAGATACAAATTTCCATTTCCAAGGATGGACGACTTGATGGATTTCTCGAGTGGAGCAAGATTTTTTTCAAAAATTGATTTGAAAAGCGGGTATCATAAAATTTGCATGAGAGAAGGTGATTAATGGAAGACAACAATCAAAACGAATGAGGGGTTGTATGAATGGTTGGCCATGCCATTTGGTTTAATGAATGTGCCCAGTACTTTCATGAGGTTGATGAACGAAGTCCTGAAGGATTTCATTGGGAAATTTGTCATCGTATATCTTGATGGTATATTAATCTTCAGCAAAATAGAAGTAGAACACTTGAAGAATTTAGTTGCAGTAATGAGAAGATTACAGTAAGAGAAATTGTTGATAAATATGAAGAAATCATCATTTACGATGAAAAAACTCATTTATTTGGGTTTTGTTATCTCTGCAAATGAGTTGAATATGGATCCAGAAAAGGTAGATGTAATTAAGAATTGGCCATCACCGAAGAGTGTGTTTGAAGTACGAAGCTTCCATGGTTTGGCAAGTTTCTACAAGAAATTCATTCAAACTTTCAGTGGAATTAGTGCACCAATGATGGATATAGTGAATAAAAGACATAAATCTTTTCACTGGATAGAAGAAGCAGAGAAGATCTTCAACCTACTGAAGAAGAAGATCACGGAGCAACCAATTCTGGTTTTGCCAGATTTCAGCAAGACATTCCAGGTCAGGTGTGACACGAGTGGATCTGCAATTGGAGCTGTCTTGAGCCAAGACGATAGGTCGATCGTATGCTTTAGTGAAAAACTGAATGAATCGAAGATCAAGTACTCAACATATGACAAATAATTCTATGAAGTCATACAAGCAATGAAGAAATGGAGACATTATTTCGTTCCTAAAGAGTTTGTTTTGTACAGTGATAATCGTGCTTTACAATTCATGACTCAAAAAGAGAAGTTGAACCAAAAACATGTTAAATGGGTTGAATTCATGTAGAATTTTACTTTTGTGATTAAGCATATTTCTGGAACTGCTAACAAAGTTGTTGATGCTTTGAGCAGGAAATGTTTTCTTATGCAGGAATTCAGAGTCAAGACTTTAGGTTTTGATAACCTCAAAGAAATGTATAGGGATGACCTAGATTTCAAGGAAGCATATGAAGCATCTAAGAATATAGTTCTTAGGGACAGAAGCCAATGGACCGAGTATATGATCGAGGATGGATTATTATTTTGTGGAAATCAACTATGTATTCCAAAATGATCCATGAGGGAGAGCCTGCTGAAGGAAAAACACAGTGGAGGATTGGTCGGACACTTCGGTCATGATAAGACAAGCTCAAAGTTGAATGGCTCATATTTTTGGCCAGGGATGAGGACAGATGTTAAGAAATTTGTCGTCAGATACAAGATTTGTCAGCACACAAAAGGGAAAAGGCAGAACACAGGGTTATATCAGCCATTACCCATACTAGAAAGGTCGTGGGACGCAATGAGCATGGATTTTATATTGGAACTGCCAAGAACACAGAGAGGCTATGATTCAATCTATGTGGTAGTTGACAGATTTTCAAAAATGGCACATTTCATACCATGCCAGAAAACTAGTGACGCAACTCATATTGTGAACCTGTTTTTTAAGGAATTTGTCAGACTTCACGGCTTGCCAAGGAGTATCGTGTCCGATCAAGATACCAAGTTCATAGGGAATTTTTGGAGGACCTAATGGAAAAATATGGGGACAAGTTTGTCTTTTAGCTCAGCATATCATCCTCAAACGGATGGGCAGACAGAGGTCGTGAACAAAAGCTTGGGAGATTTTCTAAGGAGCTTAGTGACTGAACACCATAGTCGGTGGGATCACATTCTGCCACAGGCAGAATTTTCTTATAATGACTCGCTTAACATAAGCATAGGGAAGAGTCCATTCCAGATTGTATATGGAATGCAACCAAGGGGATTTTCTGAATTGAAAGATGTGGAACAAACTAAATTCATAAGTGCTAGTGCAGAGGGATTTGCAGAAGCAATGAAGGAGCTTCACAACTGATTCAAGGAGCGATTGCAGAGTTCAAGTCAAGACTACAAGCGGAGAGCAGATCAGTACAGGTGAGAAATTCAATTTGAAGTTGGTGATCTGATTCTTGCGCATCTGAGGAAGGAAAGGTTCCCAAGAGGAGCATATAACAAAATAAAGATGAAAAAGATTGGACCATGCAAGGTCGTAAGGAAATTTGGGGAAAATGCATATGAGAATGAATTACCCGATGTGATCAGAATCTCACCGATATTCAATGTTGTGGATTTGTACCCTTACAGAGCTGAAGAAGTAGGAGCAGAGGAGAAACATAAAGAGGTTCAATGGACCAAACAAATGCTTGTAGCTGAAAAGCCACAAATGGAAGGCATAATTGACAAGAGGATTAGCAAAAAGACCAAGAGAAAAGAGTTTTTTGAATACTTGGTCAAATGGAAGGGACATCTAGTTGAAGATGCTAGTTCGTAAGACGAAGCAGAAATTCATAAGCATGGACAGAACGTGTAATATCTCATGAACAAGAGTTCATGAAAATTTTCAAGCGAGGGAGTATGATGTAGGAGCATTATAAGAAACCAACCAACCAAGCAGAAAGGTGGAAGACAGTTGGAAAAGCACCAGTGCACGTTTTTGAAATGTTTTGAAAAGTTGATGAAGCGGATATTAATGTGATAGCTGGGGAAAGCGTACTTACAGTTATATCTTATATGTTGTAAACAGATCTTGAGCACCGCTCTCATCTGTAGAATGTAAAGGCATTTATATGTAATTAATGAAAGTAAGTAGATTTGAATTCATATATTAGACAGTTTAGAGAGTAGGAGAGAAAATGGATATAGACACCGTCACCCTTGTATCATGGTAAGATAGATGATCATTCATAATTCATAAGTTGTTGAGCTGTAGAGAAGAATCCATGTACAGGAGCACTTGAGTTAATATATGAAGCTTTGATTCAATATTCATGGTGTTATGATGTTTACTTTTTACATTTACTGAATGGTGTGTTTACAGTTGTTTTATTTATATGTTTATGTATTTTTTCAATGTTGTGTTGAATGTGTGATTTCATGTTAAGTATATGAAGTCTGAGAGGGGAGAAGAATGAGTTTCAATTGTTTCTCTTCCTGAGAGAGTTCCTGTAAGGAGTGCAGTGAAACGTCCGCAAGGTGTGCGTTGACAAGGGTTCTGAGTTTTATCACAGAAAGCTCAAGAAGGATACCATTGTTCTCATTCCAACATAAGTGTAGGTGAAGAACAAAAGTCGTGCAAGGTGTGCACAGGATAGTTGAAGCCTTAGAATTTATCAACTAAGGTTGAAGAGTGAAAGAATGTTGTTGCTGAGAGTGCACAAAGTCGAAGAATCAAATACATATAAGTATTTGAAAGATTCCCGCAAAGAGTGTGTGCAAGAGTCCTTTAAAGACTTGAGGTTGCAATAGAAATCTCAAGAGGATCAATGCCTTTGAAGTATTCAAAGGAAGACAGGGAGCTGAATCATCGTGCAGAAGTTAAGTTCAGTGGAAGGATGCTAAGTCAGTGTTGTCATAGATTCATTGAGGAGTGAATTGGACGATCGAAATTCTCCGTGGAGAACTCGCGAAGTCATGAGGACTGTAGGATCCAGAGGAGTTGTAGGGTGGATAAGGGTTAGATGAACCAATTATGTTGGTTTCAATATTCAACATCGACCATTGATGGTGATTGTTGAGCCATCAAGATCGTTTTAGCAAATCAGGGTTTGTAAGTCTGGAGTGCAAGCCAAATCCTTTTGTCACTCGAACTTCTAAATCGCGAAATGGATTATCATGTGTGAAGACGAGGCGTAGAATTTTTGACGTTTCAGAATTTTAGAGTTCGGCATTTCGGGGGTCCTAACGACAAGGAGTCGGGCCTAGTGGAGAGAAAATCCCAAATTCGTGAGTCACGATAGGATTTTGGCATGAAATTCTAGGATTTCGGCACTTCGGGTGTCAGGAAGAAGATGAGGCATCGTTTTGGGATCCAGATTTTCAAACTCCCGGTACCCGGAAGTCTAAAATAACATGGGTCATCGAATCAAATGAGGGATTATAGCCATTGATCCCATGGAAGGCGCCATTTCGGAGTTCAGGGTTTTGAAGTGATAGAGGAATGTTTTTCGAAGGGTTATTCAAGTTACGAAAGCCGGAAATCTTGACTGGACAGGTGGCAAGAATCCATGCGGGAAATAGAGTATAGGGGGAAGACAGGTGGCATGTTTTCGTCAATAGGTGGAGTCAATCCTCGTTGACCATTCTGGATTTTTGAAGGTTGAATAACTGGGAGTCTTGCAGCCAGGTTTGCAAAATCGCGAAGTCCAAAACTATGAATCGATGAAAAGATTCATTGGGGAGCCAGCCTTTTTTGAACGCATCAGGGTTCGACATTTCGACAGTTTCGAAGAAAAGAGGTCGAGGTTCTTTACTCCAGAGTTTCCAAAGTCAAAAAACACAACACAACTATGGAGGAGGACGCGGCTAAATATTTCAACAATTCAACATTTTGGGTTTCAGAGGTTGTAGAGACAGGAAACTCGACAACAGGAATCACGATATCGTGAAACCGAAAATCCCAATTCGACAAAGGGCACGATCATATTGTTGGTAAAGAGATTTGGGTTGATGCCTAGTGTTTGATCATGCAGGCATACCTATAAGGACCTATGGAAAACATTGTGGTGTGTGTGTGGGATTCCTTGTGGAGGAATCGAAAAGTCAGTTTGACTCAGGGCAAATTTAGAACGATCCTGCATGGATCTTGGCCCAAGGGTCGAGGGTCCGCGTCATCAGTGACCAACATTACCACCCTTTCTATCTTGGTCTTAGGAGTCTAGAGCCCAAGACATAATCCACTTGTCCGCAGGGGGATTTCTCTCTAACAGAAATTGGCGACTCCACTCGGGACCGAAGCTTTCAGTTTTGGTTTCCTTCCTTGGTCTTGTTTTTTCCTTTGCTAACTTTTTGATCTTATTCATATTGTGTCTCTGATTCTTAGATGTGTTGATTGGCTCTTTACTTCATTCCCTACAGTTTGAATTTCTATGTTTTCTTTAGTTTCTGGATTTCTGGGAATTTTTCTGAATTTTGAGAGGCTATCACTCCCCCGACTCTACTACCAGAGCACTAGTGCTCCCTAGAAGGCTCCCACAGAGCGTTGCAACACTCTGGTTCCCTTGAAACCAGAGCGCTTCTCTTTTTCTAATAAAAATCTTATAGGGAGGTGATCTATGAGTCCCATTTTTGTTGTTTTAATCTTCTCAAGATCATTACCACCTCAGTGTATCCTTGTTTTGGACTCCAACATCTTGATTTATGAGAATTGGTTATTCTTTGTTTTGACATTTTTTCCCTACTTTGAATCTCTTCTTCTTTGATATTTGGAGTCAATCTACTGATTTCTCATTCATCTGATTGTATAAAAGATGTTGTATAGGAATTCAAGGATATATTCTATATTCCATTTGATCTTTGAGGTCATTTTCCCAAGCAATTCCTGGTTGTTCACGGTCCATTAACCTTCTCCTACCTTCACTAGCAATTTCACCGATTTTCATGCATTTTGGGTGACTTTTTTGCAATTTTTTTCTCTTTTTATGAGTTTCTGGGAGGACTAGCACCCCTCCCTAGGCCATACTAGAGCTCTAGCACTCCCCTACATTGTTTTAGGGATCATTGCAACACTTTTTAACCTTGTGTTAGGGAGCGCTAGTCTCTTTTTTGAGAGATTTTGCCTTCTTCTGCTCAGTCTTTTGCAGCCTATTTTGTAGAGATCTTTACCCAGAGTCTGTGGTTGGTTTGTGAAGTTGTTTGGATTGGGTTTTGATGGTTTTTTTTTTTTATCACTCCCTATTGTCTTGATTGTAGATTGAAACATTTTTCATAAATCTGAAATTGCCTTTTCTAGCTACTTTTTTGATAGGACAGTTTTGAGTGGTTTCTCTTTCTCCCTATCATTTCTTGGATTCTTATCTACATTTTATTGTATTCCTTGAATGATTGATTAGTTGTAGAATCATTTATGGTGTTATTTATTGTTATAAAAAGTTCCTACTTGTTTTCGTTCATACCTCACTGCCTTGAGTGCATGCTTTGTTTGTAGCCCTTTTGCTTCGTGTCTTTTGCATCTGCATAGGACTCTTTCTCCTGATTGAAAGTAGTGGAGCATTGAAGGTTTTTTATTTACTTTATATATACATCATAATCAAACCAAGATGATAAATTCATTTTTTCTTTTGGGTAGTGAAACTGGCTTGCATTTGATGTAGCAGAATTGCATGGTTTTTGGCATTTTGGGACATTGTGCATCTGGAATGATGAATGTTTTCTCCTTCTCGTAGAATAGATTTCATCGAAATGAAAATATTGCATATTATTCTCTTTTCATAACTTTTGAGTCGTTCAAAACACCATATTGTCCACTCCATTTTCCTTTTGAGTAACAACAACCTTAAAAATAAAGCGCTAAACTAAAAATTTATTAGACATTTTTTATATTTTCTGGTAGAAAACCTACATTATATTAGTTTTAGGGATTTGGAATAAGTTTGAAAGATAACTTTCCAAAGATGAAAAAAAACATATAATCTTGTGTTAGGGAGAGGTGAAATACAATTGCTACATTTTTTCCTGGGAAGCCCTTCTCACATAGAGGTCAAACCTAAGGTCGCATTAAGGCTAGAAGAGTCACTCCCCTTTCTTTGTTGGTCTTGGTGTAGATATTGTGCATATTATGGGGGCCCCTTGAAGGTATACCCACAATGATGAGTGGAATAATTTCAAGTTGATTTCGGCCTGGATACCCTGCCCTTGCATGTGGATCGGACTATCGACTATTTCCTCAGGCATCACTATTGTAGTTGGTAACCTTAGTGGCATATCTCTTTAGGGTATTTACAAAAGGTGACTATGGAGGGGCAAGTATTCACGATACCTGGAATCGACGTTGGCCAGAATCACTCGGGCTCCTTGGAGGGTATACCCACGATTATGTGTGGGATATTGCACCAGGGTGTAAGTCTGTTAAGCAGATCATAAACGTAACTTTTCTACATGCTCTATCTCAACCCCTTCTTACTTTGTTCTCGCGATGTTGGATTTCATCACCAACTAGTGTGCTCATTGTGAAAAGGTTTTGTTTGCTTGCTTGCTTACTAGATTTTTAGCGTGTTCTGTTTTTTCTCCCTAGAAGAATCTAGGTTGGATATTTATTTTTATGGTGTTATTTCCTGGAACGACCAATGAAGGAACCCCTTTTTTTTCCTTCTTACGGAAACGTTTGTGTTCCTTACATCACTACTTTGAGCCTTCCAATTCTCACAATTGGGTTATCGATATGTTGTTTTCCGCTCTGATGATATCGAATGCAGGTGATTCAGATGTAAGCACACCACCCAAACATCAAATTAATGTCGACCTTTCTCCTTCATCGCTCGTCAGGTCTCCTTCCATTTCTCCTTCTTCTCCTAGTGAAAGCTCTCAAATGAGTAGCTAGATTGATAAGAAGAAGAAGAAACATAAAGAGAAGAAGAAGAACTAGAAAGGTACCAAGCCTCCAACTACATCAAATGTTGGATCCAAGCAACCAACTACTGTTAATCATACTAGGAGTGTTGATGAGGTTGACAATATTAAAACGAAGAATCTAAAAGCCCAATTCCCTTGTAGTCTTTGTAAGGGTGACCACTTTCTGAGGGTTTTCCTTGGTCTTCCCAAGGTCTTAGAAATGTGGTCTTCCACGTCATCATCCCCTGCTGGACATGCTAGTGATGCCCCGTCAACTAGTGATGTTAAGGCTCGTAAGAAGAAGACAACTGTCAAATTTCCTTGGATTTTATGCAAAGGTGTTCATTACTCTCAACTTTGTCCTCATATGGACGAGGCTTATTCTCTTTTGGAAAATCTTAAACTTCCACCTGGTTATCGTAAGATTCCTCCCAACCCATCATTAGTTGATGGACTGGTCAATCTGGTTCCATCCCCGGTCAGTCCGGTTGATCAGGTGGTCAGTCTAGTTTCATCCTCGATTGAACCACGAACCCAAGTAGTTGATCTAGTTCCGTCATCGATTAACCCCACTTTTCATCTGAAAAGAGAAACCCCAGTGATTGATCCAGTCCTTTCCTCGGTCAATCCTACCCTTCATCCAAAGAATGCTAAAGTGGTTGCTCCAGTTACATAATCGGTCAATTCCACTCCTCCTCTGAAAAGAGCCAAAGTGGTTTATCCGATCCCATCTTCAGTCGATCCCGCTCTCCTGTTAGAGAGTGCAACCCAAGTAGTCGATCTATTTCCACCTATTGACCCCATTCTCCCCTTAGAGAATGAAACCCAAGTGGTATATTTGATGCCATCATCAGTTGATCCTACTCTCATGCTAGAGAGTAAACTCGATTCTTCCCACGTTTCTCTCATTGACACAGAATATACCATGCTAGGGGGCATTTCTCCTTCTCATGTGAAACCCCTTCCAAGTAATAAGGCCATCCTTTTTTATTGGAGTGCGCTAACTGGACCTCATCTTCCCTCTCACATTCCTTTCAATATTACAGTATAGCCTTGTGGTCGATCCATTCCTCATACAATGATAGATGAAGGTTTGTCCATTAGTATTTTGTCCTTTATTGATTGGAAAGATTTGGGTTATCCTCATCTTGTGTCAGTTACCTAGATTATGTTCTCTTTTAACAGAAGAACTAGTCACCCTTTAGGGATCCTTCCTTAGTTTCCAGTAACTTTGGGAGGGAAAACTGTCTTTATTGATGTTATGGTAGTCCAGGACCCCTTGGATTTCGATTTACTCCTTGGGCCAGATTATGTCTATGTTGGATCATGTTGTTATTGATGCCAATGGTTTGATTGATTGATGTCAAGTGATTAACTCATGTCAAAGGATTGATTGACTGATAATTTATGTAATATAATATGTAGTGTCCTTGATGAGAATGCATAGATGAAGATGGATCAATGAGTTGTCATTGATACATGATGAAGATGGATCGATGTGGTTCCATTGGTATATGATGCATTTTTGGAAAAATGTATATAGTAATCATTATTGTCTTATCATGATTGATAAGGTGCACAAATGGATGAACTCCAAAGTGGTCCCCTTACGGTGAAAGCCCTCACTGGAATATGCTTTATGGATTGAGTTATCCTAGAAGAAAGGTTGGAGGACCCATTCTTGTATGAGGAATAATGAGATGAAGATCAAGGAAATTGTTGGTGAAGCTATCCTAGATGGATAGTGATTGTCATGCCATTTCTGGTGGTATGTGAAATGTCACATAACTCCTCCTGGTTTGAGAGTTATAGCCTTACGAATATGAAGGACCCCCACATGAAGGCTTGAAGCCCCCAAAGTCAAAGAAGTCAAAGTGACCTAAAAGAAGAAATGATAAAATAAGGTGACA